>JAOXJP010274927.1:0-19899 GCA_025762735.1 Platanus orientalis
AACAAAAAAAAAAAAAAAAAAAAAACAAAAAAAAAAAAAAAAAAAAAAAAAAAAAAAAAAAAAAAAAAAAACATTCTTCACATCAAACTAGAAGAGAGGCTAATTTTGATTAGTTGCTAGGGAGATGAGCACTCTGATTGAGTTCATTTTAACAATTGGAGCAAACGTCTCCTAATAATCGATGTCAAAGGTTTAAGTATACTATTTTGCAACAAGGCGTGCCTTGTATCATTCCACAGATCTATCGAACTTATACTTAATTGTAAAGAACCACTTGCAGCTCACTAGGTTCTGTCCCCTTGAAAAGTCAACTAATTCTCATGTCCTTTTTTTCTCTAATGCTTGCATTTCCTTAATCATTGCATCCTTCCACTTTGGATGAGATAGTGCTTCAGGTACATTATGAAGAACCGAAATAGAGCACAAAGCCACAAAGAAACATCGAAAAGAATGAGATAATACATGATAGGATATAAAATTTGACATAGGGTGTTGAGTGTAAGTTCTAACACCATTTATTTGAGCTATAGGAAGATCCAGATCATCATGCGAGTAGGAAGAAGGTAAGATGTTACCTGGTTCAGGAATTGGTTCAAAAGTTGACGCTTGGAGTGGGTCATGAGAACTCAAGTCATGTGCTTTTCCTTCTTCTTGGACATCATCTTTTCCTTGGGCCCCTTGTTTTGTCTTCCTTCTTGTATACACATGTTTCTCTAACTCAAACACCCCCTTTCCACCAGTATTACCTCTGTTGTCAAACTGATATGATGGTACTGGAATAGCAATAAGAATTGGAATTGGAGTGGACTTGGACTTGGTCATCTCTTCACCACCAAAGATCTCCCCGTGAAGAGATGTGCCAGGGGAGGAGAAAAAAGGTGTGGACTCAAAGAATGTCACATCCCTAGAAATAATATGACAATGAATTAGAGGGTGAAAACACTTATACCCTTTCTTATTCACTCCATAGCTCAGAAAAACACATTTAAGTGCCTTAGGGTCTAACTTGGTGCAATCATATTTGGGCTCATGAACATAGCAAATGCAACCAAAAGTTTTTGGTGGCAAGGGAAACAACAGGGAGTCAGGAAACAACACCTCAAGTGAGGATTGATGGAATAGAGGGCATCATATTCATGAGATAGGCAACAATCTGAATGGCCTTAGACCAGAAGGTCTGTGACATTCATAATAAACATAATGGCATGGGCAATCTCTAGTAAATGTTTGTTTTTGCGTTCAGCCACTCCATTTTGTTGAAGAGTGCCTGAACAGGTGGTTTGATGAATAATGCCAAAAGTATCAAAAAAGGATGAATTCACGGGAAAGATACTCGTCCCTATTATTAGACCACAAAATTTTGACTTTGGTGTTGAATTGGGTAAGAAACATATTGTGAAATGATTGAAAGGCTGCATACACATCACTTTTATGTTTTAAGAGGCACCCAAGTTACACGAGAATAGTCGTCCACAAAAGTTACAAAATAGCGAAACCCAGACAAAGAATTAGTCGGGTAAGGCTCCCATACATCTGAATGCACAAGTGAAAAAGGAATAATACTTTTATTATAATTGCTAATGGGATAAACAGATCTACATTGCTTAGCTAACTGACAAGGTTCACAAAATAAATTAGATTTATAATAAGAAAAATTGGGAAACATTTTCCTTAACATAGAAAAAGATAAATGACTCAAACGATGATGCCAAGTGAACAACTCATCTAATCTTGAGGTAGAGGCATCCCTCTTTATTGCTGATGTAGCTACTGGCAAACTGGAATTTTAAACATAAAGACCATCATGCTTATGCCCCAAACCAGTTGTCTTATTTGTCACCATGTTCTGAAACACACAATGAGTTGGAAAAAAAGGTGACATAGCAGTTAGGATGCTTTGTAATGTGACTAATGGATAACAAGTTAAGAGTAAACTAAGGAACATGCAATACTGATGACAAACATAGGTCATGGGTGATCAGGATATCTCTCTGTCCAGCCACGGAGGAAGGAGAACCATTGGTAATGCGAACCTTGTCCTTGCCAGAACTAACACCAAGATGTGAAGAGAGACAACAAACCAGTCATATGGTAAGAGACCCCTAAATCAATCATCCAGGTGCATGGAGGGTTGGAGACGGAGGTAGACAAGGCGGATGCAAAGGTACCTGAATATGGGAAGGATGAAGTAGGAATAGGGAAAGGATGCCTAAGCTGGGAAACGAAGCTTTGGAAAGTTGCAATCTCATCGCTAGACATACCTTCATCTGAGGGACCTGAAGGCACGAAGGCAGGAGCTAAAGGAGTCATCTCTGTGGGTGTAGAAGTTACCGAATGGGTGTGAATCCTGCTAGTCCCAAGCTTACCACCTCCTCGACCATTATCAGCCCTACCTCGTTGAAACGGATGAGGAGGTAAGTCTGTCAGGTGTCCATGAAGGCCCCAACACTGATCCTTGGTGTGCCTAGGCCATCCACAATGTTCACACTTGAGGCAGTCTCTATCATCAAAAGGAAAACTTTGGCATCCACCACATCCATGCTAAGAATTTCCACCTCTACCACCCCTAGGAGAGGTGGACACAAATGCAGATTTCTCAAAAGATGGAGAAGGATTCATCACATCCCGACACCTATCTTCACGGTGAATGTGTGCATATACTTCATTTAATGATGGCAAAGGGTCATTCCCAAGAATAAGGGTCCGCACTTGTTTATGCTTGGGATTTAATATAGCCAGGAGTTCAAATATTTGTATGTTCTCAACATGTTTCTTGTATTCAATGGCATCTTTCACACAGGCTAGGCAGTAAGTGGTGTAATGGTCCAACTCATCTCACATCTTCCGTAAGGTTGAGTAATACAAAGCAAGAGGTTGATTACCTTGTTTGAACCGAGCGATACGCTGGCAGAGGTCATAGACTTTAGCCGTATGGCCCATCTCAGAATAGGATTTTGCTAAGGCATCCCATATTTGATGTGCGGTCCCTAAAAACAAAAAATGGTCACTGATCTTTGGTTTCATAGAACTCAATTACCAATCCATGACAGTTATATTTTCAGTCTTCCATTTTTGAAACTTAAGATCAGTTTTCTAGGGTATCTCAATTTTGCCGGTCAGGTACTCTTCTTTGTCCTTCTCTCATATATAAATAAGAACAAATTTGGACAAAGTAAGGTAGTTGCTGCCATCAAACTTCACGGTAGTGATCTAGGCATGGGATGAATCCCCAGAAACTTGAATGGTGTTGAAACCACTCTTGCTGCTCTCACCCATGGTCGGCCCGGAATCTTGGCTTATTTCAGATATGCTGTAGGGGTAAACAAAACCCTCTAGACACAATCGCAGCACCACTTAGGAGGTTACACACCCCACCGAGTCAAAAGTCACACAGAATCAGCTTCAGACACAGCACCGCCAAGTACTTCCATGCCACAACGATATCTAATAACCAAGGAGGACACTGTACCTTGCACGATCACCTACTCGTACTCAGAGGTGATTTTCAATCCAAAAGGACCCACTTGCAGCAAGCGAAACATCAAAAAACCATGAAGATAGGTCTGGGTGTTACCTGTGGAGTAGGACATTCATAGATCCTTTGATTATTCACCAAATCGCATGGGGTTGGATGCATTCAATCCCTTAGGTTCCCAGACACCGAAACAACCCATAAAGGAGGCTAAAAAGCCCTTGACAAAAACTTGGATCACCTGTTCGTAGTAGACACACCACTGGTGGCATTGTAGGCATAGAAACTTCACACTGTGCCTTCAAATCTCAATGAAAGTGAGATTGGTCACTTCCTACAGGGTCATCCCCCCAAAACAATCCATCCTCTATGGAACAATCAAGCCAAAAACTACCTGTGCAGCTGAAATGAGTAGATTGACGACTTTTGGGGTTTTTCGACATCTTGAGAAAATCTGCTCAAAAAACACAGAGTGATAAAAAAAATTTGAAAAAAATGACAATTATCAGCACATCTCCGTGATCCAAACCCAAGGGTTCACCACGTCAGACAGTCGTACAGACTACTGACTTTAGTAGTATGGATGTTGGCGTCAACCTCGATTTTCGAGCCCTCTTCAACTTCCTTCAGCGTAGATTGATGCTCTGCTACCAACTTAAACGATGTGTGTGAGATTGAAAAGAAAGGTGAGAGAGAGAGAGAGAGAGAGAGAGAGAGAGAGAGAGAGAGAGGGTAGCGTATGTGTTTACTCTACATACGGCTCCTCTTATTTTATTTATATGTGGGTGTCTTATACACCCAAACTAATGGTGTATAAAATCCTCAAACACAATAGACAAGAATATATATTCCTTAAATAATGTCAGTTGAAATGACTTTAATATTTATATAAATTAATGTAAAACTGGAAATTTGTAAAAAATAAGAGAAAATACCTACCCTTGTAATGTCCATCACAGCCGTATATGAACAAATGGTCAAAGTCCACTGTTACCACCATTATTATTATTATGTAATTTTTATTTTAATTCATGATACAAAGTGTTTGTATTACCATTATAAAAAAAAAAAATTATGATCCGGTTGTTATAGATTACAAATGCAGTCTTTGACCCACATAACCACAGCTTGTTGGAAGGATCCACCATTCCATGAATCCCGTATTGGAGATATTTTTATTATGTAGCTTCTGATCTTTGAACAATTTCTTGTACTATTTTCCATTTTTTTCTTTCTATGCATCCAACAGAATTCACATACTTGTGAAAATTGGATTGGGTCATTTTTGGCATATATATCTTGACAGGACTCATTGAAAGGTCTTCTTTGTACATGCATTCTATCTACCATGACTGGACTTCCAGCTCGTTAGATTCAGAGATAAACTTTCTTATATTTTAGTAGTTGAAGGTTACTCTCTTGTAGGATTCATCTAAAAAACTATTGCTAATTTTGGTCCTCTTTATGCAAGGGGGTGGAGCCAGCAGCAACTTACAAGAATTTGGGATTGCCGCCTGATTGGTATGGGGCACTGGAGTGGGTATTTCCCACCTGGGCAAGGACACATGCTCTTGACACTGGGGAAGCCGTCAATCTTTTGAAAGGTGCAGTTGTTACGGCCGATCGAATACTGACAGTTAGCCAGGTCATAAACGCTGTATTTAGATATCTTCATGCCTATGTATTTTCCATAGAGCCAATATCGGGTACTGTCTAGTCAACTGTAAGGATGATCCACTAGTGGAGTATTTGTACATGTTGGGACATGCGGGGTGACACCTACCATTTGATGGCCAAACCTGGGAGAAAAAACAACTAAGGGTTTAGCTGGATTTATTGGGTTCTATTTCGTTTCTCTCTCTCTCTCTCTCTCTCTCTATATATATATATATATATATAACTATCTAAAAGTATAGTTTTGGCCTATAAGTCTCCTGGGAGCAGTCAGTTAATTGGGGTGTGGGCCCAGATACCCTGGCATTTGTGCCACATGTACTACCATGCTTTCAGTGGACTAGCCTTTTTTCTACCAGATGGGCCTTGTACCCCTCGTTTTTGTAATGTTTGTGTTAACTTCCACCTTCCTATGCAGGGTTATTCTTGGGAAATAACTACTCCTGACGGAGGATATGGTCTCAATGGCCTCCTAAGCAGTCGGAAGACTGTTCTGAATGGTATTAAATTTTGAACTATGTAAGAAAGAGGTTCTTATAGTGAATGACCATGTTGTGACACTGCACCTGCCAAACTCATGTTTGAGATATTATTATAGCATGTATTGAGGTGCAGTCTGTCTTTAGTAATTAATACTGAATAGGCATCAGTGTCAGCAGTAATCAATGGGCCGCATATTTAGTTGATCACCAATATAGTATCCTAATTATGTATATAATTTTATTTTATTTTATTTTATTTTTCTGGGTGGACTTATGAGGTGCTCTAGATTAACAGCACTTGCAGTGGCTAAATAGCTGACTGTACTAGTTAAGAAAGTGGCGTAAGACATTTACCAAAAAATTAAAAGTAGCATAAGACGCCCCCTTGGCATATTCCATAATTTATGTTTTATGGCCCATATATACATACATAAGCATTATTGTTTGTATCATGTAGTGATTACTAAATCTTCAATTTCATGTGTCTGTTTTTTGTGTGCCAAGGGTTTATATCTTTGGCATTTCATGTTCGCTTGTAACACTCATACTAAGCAACCATGCCTAATTTGAATGTGTTTTTTTAATTGTATAATGCTTTGCTTAGAGCAATTTTTTTTTTCTGAGTTGAATTTTTCACTACATCCAGGAATTACAAATGGTATTGATGTTGCTGAGTGGAACCCGGCATCAGATGAACATATTCCTTTCCATTACTCTATTGAAGACCTCTCTGGAAAGGTGACTCAGACCCCAAAAGCCATTTATCTCAAAATCATATAAGCATCAGTGTAAAGCTATAGATATCTTGCACTAAAAATGGTTATGAAATGCAGGGTCAATGTAAGACCGCTTTGCAGATTGAATTAGGTCTTCCTGACCGGCCTGATTGTCCAATGGTGAGATGAAAAAACTAAAATCTACATTGATTAATTGGAGTAAATATTCCTTCTTAATTGAATTTGAGGTTTGATATATAGATTGGATTTATTGGGAGACTGGACTATCAAAAGGGCATTGATCTGATTCTGTCAGCAATTCCAGAACTTCTGCAAGATGACATCCAGTTTGTAAGTCAATCTTTTGTTATTCTTTTATTGTGTTTTTTTAAGTCCTTTAGCATCCTTTAGCTATTTCAGTAGAAATCCTGGTCTTATTTTGAGTATGTTGAAACTTTGAAAGATTTTTTTTTTCTTTATTCTCTTTAATAGCTAACAAAAATAAAGAAGTAGATGGGTCTCCTCAATATGGAGTTTTAGGTTAAATCTTTGCACATGTATTTATCCCTAGCTTGGAGATTACTTATCAGAGCTATCTTAACTATTTCAGGTTATGCTTGGGTCAGGGGATCCGCAGTGTGAAGAGTGGATGAGAACAGCAGAGTCTAGTTATAGAGACAAATTCCGGGGTTGGGTTGGTTTTAATGTTCCTATTTCTCATAGGATAACTGCAGGGTAAGTCGATATTTAAATTTCATATTCTAAATGTTTTTTGTAAAAGTGTCTTAAAATTTAATTAAATCACTGATTACAAAAATGACTAATAACTTTTGAAATTGCACAGCTGTGACATATTATTGATGCCCTCAAGATTTGAACCTTGTGGACTAAACCAGCTGTATGCTATGAGATATGGAACTGTTCCTGTAGTGCATGGCACTGGAGGACTTAAAGTGAGTTTTAACTTTTAAGACGCTACAATGCTATGTTCATTTATATAGATCATATATATGAAATGTCTCTCTGTTTTTCCCATTCTTATTGTAGGATACGGTGGAGAATTTCAATCCAT
This sequence comes from Platanus orientalis, assembly GCA_025762735.1. Lineage (NCBI taxonomy): Eukaryota > Viridiplantae > Streptophyta > Magnoliopsida > Proteales > Platanaceae > Platanus > Platanus orientalis. Next base: position 7,417 of record JAOXJP010274927.1, read on the forward strand.
TTGCTAAAGAAGGCAGCAGTCGGGGTACTGGGTACGCAATTTGTTATAAAACACTTGACTTGGGCATAATTCTCTATTGTGAATGTTAATATTAGATAATTGGAATTTACTATTGAAAGATGCTTTACAGTTTATACATCCATATTAAATATCGTAAAACTCAAAAAAAAAAAAAAAAAAAAAAATCCTTTAATTACTTGGGAAAATAAATCTAATGAAGGGAATTTAGCTACAAGACCTTGGACAAAACCTAGGACAGTAGGAATAATTACTTATAGCTGCCTCTTCCCCTAGTATCTATCCCATGTGTTGCTTCAGAGTTTGGAAATGGCTGACAGTTTCCCAGCTTCAGACTGTACATCAAGAAAACTGACTATTAACTTAGAAAAAAGACAGAAGTTCCCTCACAATAAGTCTTAGAATGTGGCCTAATAATTGGAAATTTTTAAAAACATTAAAATGTGAACTGTATGTCTTGAATTCTTAATGGATCTATTGACGTTTAACATGTGACCACAATCATGATCCAACAACTCAATGATCTGAAGTACTTGAAGTGGTGGGATTCAAGATTTAATCCTACACTGTGCATTTACTATGGTATTCTAGAATAGTTTGTTGACTGTTTGATGCAGGACAGCTTGGAGAGCTGTTAAATACTGTGGGTAATGGGCCCACAACTAGGTTCAAATCTTCAACAATCAAGGCTATAGTTCAGCAGCACACAAAGTATAACCTAAATCTTCTGAATGGATATCACTTGTAACAGAGTGAAGTATATCACTTGTAAAAAAGATTGTCTGACGAGTATTAGACACATAACCATATAAAAATGGGGCAATAAATTCTGCACTAATAAATATTAGGAAATGGTAATCAAAGTGGCTTGTTAGCACACTTAAACTGAAGATTTTAAGTTACTGTTGTATGCAGATCATCACCTCAGGCTTGAGAGTTAACTCCACAAATAAAGTTTTGAGTTAAAAAGTAGAACACAACATGTATATTTATCTGATAGGCTTCAAAAGTGGAACTTGGTTGAATCTGGATCCGCAAATGTCCAACACTTCAACCACAATTGATTTTGATGAACAAAACCAAAAATAAAAGTGAAGAAGAAAATATTAGCAGCATTAACTTACTAACAAATTTGTAGGAGCAGCAACTTACTACAACTCCTACAGCACCAACTGTAGGTAGAAGAAGCACTAACTTCAACTAGGGTTTAAACAAATTCTCCTAGCTACCAAAGAAACCTATTAAAAATAAACAACTACTAGACACTTACTAATAACGGACTGAATTAAAATTTGGGTCCACTTCTCTTGGCAACCCTAAATCCCTCCTTTTATTTACTCATCCCTAAAATAAATAAACCTACTAAAAAAACTATTCTAATCACATACTGATACCCCATCAGTATTTTAGTCATAATTCTCCCAAATCATGTTGGATTTGCAAGATCTTGGTCACGTTTGAAGGATAACTAAATAAGCATTACCAAAATCAAGCCAAAGATGTAAGTTTTGACCTCTGAAAAATGAGGACTAGAACTAAGTTACGAGATTACAACTATAAATAGATAAAACCTTGTAAATAAATAAAAATTAAACTCTAAGTAGACCCCACACCATATTCCATGATCATCTAATTTCTTCTTATTGTTATGGATACTCCTGCATCATTCTCCCTTGGCTAGAGAGAGTTCGGTCACGAACTTCCGAAGAAGAATTACTCATAGGTGATCTTGACTTTGGTGTTGATGGCACTATTGTTTTAAACTGCTACCTTGTCATTGTTACCAGTCCAATCGATGTTTAGATTGCATACTTTGCATTCATGTCCAATGGTGGTGATATTGTCATACAACCTGTTCACTTTCTCTTTAATGCAAGGTCAGTAACCATACGTTTGTCAACATGAATGGCTGGCTCAGTGGCTAGTCTTTTGCGGGCTTTGTGATCCAGCTCAGCAGTAACATCATTAACAACTCCAAAATCATCTTTGTTTTCATTCTTGTCTTCCTTTTTGTCTTCGTCATCATGGGATTGATGTTCAGTGTGAAGTTCTATAATGTGTTCATTTGGCACATCTTCATCAGTTGCTTCATTTGGTACGTTTTCCTTAATATCACAATCTTTTTGTTTTAAGTTGAGAAACCATATGAGGTTTGTGAATCCTATGGTTGAGAATACTTTTAGATGAATTAGGTTTCCCTTTACAAGGACCGATGAACCTATATTATGACAACAAAGCTGAAATCAGCATAGAACATAAACCAGCCCAGCACAATAAAACCAAGCTTGTTTGAAGTAGATCTGCATTTCATCAATGAGCACCTAAAATCTGAGAGTATTTGCACTCCATTTATCAAGAGTGAGGATCAGCAGACTGATATGTTGACCAATTTATTAAGTGGTAGTCACTTTTCTTGTATTGTTGGCAAGCTGAGTAAAGGGCAGTCCCAGTGCATGAGGATCCCACAACTGCGGTGTCTGGGGAGGGTCAGATGTACACAGCCTTACCCCTGCAAGCAGAGAGGCTGTTTCCATGACTCGGACCCGTGGCGCCCAGGTCACAATGGAGCAACCCCTGCAAGCTAAGTATGTGGGATATTTTTTTCTAGCTTGAGGGAGAGTAGGAGAAAACATAAATAATGTAAGGATATCTTGGTCTTTTACATTTTAGTCCATTTATTGTAATGGTATACAAATATTATATGGTAGACCATAATGGACAAAGTAGAAACATTAATAAAGTAACGAGAGAGAAGCACACTCATGTTTTCCCCTATTCCTTCTCTCTCTTCTTCACCTCGAAACCCTAATCTTCTTCATCTTTATATGCATCCATACATCTCAATTGTATGCAATTCCGCTTGCTTTCCATAAACAAAGCTGTGCCATTTAGAGATTGTAATTGTACTATAAGATTTAGACCCTAAGTACCCATCTTTGAAATATATCTTCTGTAGTGTTACATGGAAACCTCAAATCAAACTGTTCTAGCTGGGGCGACATTCCTTGACAAGGTCAGACAAACCTTGAATGGGCTAATGACAGTCAAAGTCGTCAGCTAGACATGTTCACGCTTGGCACTCTCATACAAGGTGTCAAGGAAAAAAAATTCATTGACTATGGTGTTGACAATTCAAATTTTATTATTTACTGGTTCTTGGCACTATGTGAAGGGCTGAATACTAATTATATCATTTCATAGACACTCTCTCAAATACAAATTTCAAAATATAGTACATGCCTAAACTGAGGTTCTCCTTTAAATTTCTTTAAAAGCTGCCTTCAAAGACGGAATCTTTGCAAGATTTATTTCAGATGGCCTCCATAATCTTCCTTTCCCTTTTTCTTGGAGCAAAAGTTTGAACTATAAAGAAAAGAGAAAAGGAAGGACTTAACATCTGGAAGAGTATACTTGTAGATTCCTACACAGGTGTATCTACGCTGCCTTGTGTCTTCTCTTACAACACCAGAAAGATCATTATGATATTCTCGGAATACAAATATAACAAATTTTGATGAAAATCCGAAGCTCTGTGCGACTCTCTAAAAGCAAACTTAACAGGAATGTCTTCAAATGGCTATCTCAATTCTCAAGAGATCAATCTGTTGAAGAGACCCACCCCCAAAAAAAAAAAAAAATAATAATAATAATAATAATAATAATAATAATAAATAAAAATCCCCCTTGTAGGTAGGATCATAGGAGAAGTATTCTATTTACATGGAAAGAATTAGTATGACTAAAACTTAAATATCCTCTCTCTCTCTCTCTCTCACACACACACAATAATAATAATAAATTAATTAATTAATAATGTTCACCTATTATTCTTCTTGTACTTCTTGTTTCTTTTGTTTACTCAACAACACATCACATAGTGGGATTGTTTAGCTCCCTTGGTTACCCTACTTTTTGTTTAAGTTTCCCTTTCTTTCGTATTTTTCTTTGTCAATCATCAATAGTTCTCTCACTTTAATCTTCTCCTTTCCTGTCTTTTGTATTTGTAAACTTGTGTCAATTTATATGAAAAACTTATTTGTATCTATTATACTATCTTACTGTTTCATTGCTGTGGAATTTTTGACAGATGGACTTTTTCTCCATTATCAAAGGAGAGTATGTTGGCAGTAAGTTCAATTCTTATTCTTTTACCAAAAGAAAATTTCCATTCTAATTCAACTGCTAGATAATTACTTTGGATATGTTTTGGTGAGCTACAGATTTCTTGGTTTTCATTTTACTGATATGAAAGAAAAAAACTAAGCATATATGAAATTGAAAATACAATCACATATCAATAGAATACTAAAGAATTGTGTCAAATGGAAAATCTCTTGGTAACAGACTGTGAGCCTCTTCAGCTATTTCACTGCCCCCTTATCCATCAAATGACTTTGACTCGGTTCAGGAGTGACAAGATGAGACTTTGTGTTTTAGAGTGCCAACGTGGTGCAGCAGACATTACATTGTTGACTATTTGGGCCCACTTAGAGGAAGAAAGTTGCAGTTTCCATTCAAGTTCCATCCAATAATGTTCCTAGGCACCCCATAGGTAGTAGGAGTGACCATTATTAGTAGGAGTATGATTGTCTGTGTTGACACAGGCCTCTATAAGCGTGCATTGATTGACACATGATGGGTTTTTGAATTTGGTGTCTCTTTTTGAACACCTACTTTCTCATCTGAACACTTTTTGGATGTTTTTAACCCCCAAACACAATATATGTCAGCTTATCATTCACCATACACCATACACAGTACAGACACTTGTTCATCACAGAGCATTTTTCTTCCTTATTAGTAACATGTGATAATTGCAAGTTCAAGGTCAGTATTTTTTTTTTTTTGACTAAAAAAAGGCCAAAACTGCAGTAATTTTTTAGTTTAATCACATTTTTCTCAAATATACATAGAAAAAACAATGTATGTAATATGTATACATAAACATTAGCAAAGCTATTGAAGGTTAATTACATCTAATGAGGCTTTTAATCCACACCCTCTTATCAAAACCAAGATTTTCAAGAAAATAAATAAGTAAATAAATAAACCTGTTCTTTTACATATCATAGAACTGTCCTTGAATTTTCAAGATATTTTAAAGCAAAAATAATTAAGAAGCCCAAATTATCCAGAGACAAAACATAACCTTTGAGAATGGTGACTTTATATATCTCAAATATAAGCTTTTAAACCTAATATCGCACATGACTATGTCAAAGCCTAAAACTCACAAATGTAACGGATCCAAAGAAGCATAAAATTAAAATCTACCACTGGAGTATTATCTCGCACTATGGACAAAAGAATAAAAGTAGGACCTATGTTGATCAATTTTCTTATCCCCCTGCATGTAAACCCACTTTTTGATAGGCACCAATATTCCATATTGATCCATATCCGTCACCACAACTCACCATCTTCCATATTGGTCCATATTAGTCAGCCACAACTCATTACCACCTTGGATGCTTGCATATATCTTCCATATTCATCAGTCAACTCTTTACCACCTTGGATGCTTGCATATATCTTCCTAAAATGTTTTAGCCAACATAAATCTTCCATACTTGTTGCCTACAACTCACCACCTCCATGATCCTTTCTTCATCCGTAGTTGGCATAGCATAATTACTTTAATTTCCATATTTTTCATGTTTTTAATGTTAATAATTAGTAATGCTTCCTGAGAAGCTGCAAACTTTAATATTGATTGTTCCTAGTGAACTTGGAGGCTCGGCTGTACCTCAAATCACCTTATCTTTTAAACTCCTCTCTGTTCTTTTTTGTTTTTTCTATATACAATCACAAGGATCGTATTAGAGCTGCCACTCCTCGGGCCATGACGAATGATAGATATGGTCTCAGATTTCAAAAGGTGGAATATGAAATTAGAAATCTCAAGGAGGGCCAAGAATGCAAAGCAAGGTATTGGTAGAAATATTACAAAAATTAACAAGTCTTAAAGCTTGAATTGATGATATAGATCAATCATGATGACAGGAAGATAACCAAGCCAGGAATTCTTATCATCTACGAGGAAGCCACTGCCCACAAATGCAATCTTTTCAACTTGATTTTCTACGCTTTGATGCCAAAGATCCAGATGGATGGTGTACATTGCTGAACAATTCCAAAGATTCAATCAAATATAAGATGATCAGATGGTTGAAATAGCATCAATGCATCTGACAAGTATGTTTATTACTTGGTTCCGATGGATGGAAAAAACAATGGGAACGGTCTCATGGTCTCAATTTTCTCATGCACTTCGCACAACATTGGGGCCACCAGAAAGTGAAGATCCAAGTGGAGCTTTGGCAAAGTTACACTAAACTTCTACTATTTAGGAATATCAGACACAATTTGAAAGACTCGTTAACTGGAATTTAGAATTGTTAGAATCTTTCCCCGTAGGGTGCTTTGTCTTTAGACTATGAGAAGACATTCGGGTAGGTGTTCGAATGTTCCAACCTGTCATACTTAGCCATGTGTATCAACTTGCCGCCTTGCATGAAGAATCAACACAAGGTCAAAGATGGTACAATCCACTTGCTTCGTTGAAATTTTTTTCTACAACCATTACACCCTCACGCCCTACCATTGAAACAACCGTGAAAGAGAACCTCGCTACTCCTAAGAAGTTCACACCTGCCAAACTCCACAAGTGATGCAAGAAGGGTCTTTGCTATAATTGTGATGATAAATTTAGTCTGAGACATCATTGCAAGGGTCAACTCACTCTAATTGAAGGATTCAACTAGGAGGAAGATGACGAAGAGAACCAAACCAACGAGGTGGAATCGCATAGATTTTAGTGTATGCTCTTACGGGGTCCACCGGGCCTTGCACAATGCACATCCAAGGGCTGTTGAGGCATCTTCCCATTTATATTCTTGTTGATTCGGGCAACACTCACAACTTTATCAATGTTGGGCTCATTAGGCGCATTGGTTGCACCATGCACAAGGATCAAACTTTTGAGATTGCTTTAGCTGAAAGAAAAAATACTTCCAAGCAAAGGTATATGTTATGATTTAGCCCTCCATCTAAATGATTTTCATTGCACTATCAATTGTCATATTTTACCACTTGGAACTTATGATATGTTGCTGAGAATGCAATGACTTATTACACTGGGGGAGGTTCAATATAATTTTGCATGACTCCAAATGTCGTTCCAGTTAAACAGAACCGATTATTAGTTACATGGCCTTCAAAACAACAACCCAGAGCTCGTGGGCAATCGTTTGATTCAACAAATAGTTAACAAAAAGAAAGCAAGTGGTCCTCATCCACTTGTACAACTCTGAAGGAATCGAACCCCAATCAAATATTCATGTTGATCTTGTTAACATTTTGGTGCATTTTGAGGATGTATTCAATGTTGCCATAGGCCTACCACCAGCTTGCATGCATGACCATCATCTTGATCTTCTTCCTTGTAGCAAACCCACTAATGTTTGGCTTTACATGTTTTTATATTTTCAAAAGAATGAAATCGAAAATATTGTCAATGAAATGCATGAATCGGGTATCATTCGGCCCAGTACTAGCCCATATTCTTCACCCATGCTTTTAGTTTGTAAAAAAGACGGTTCATGGTGAATGTGTGTTGATTATCGTGCTTTGAATGAGATCACAGTTAAAGTCAAGTACCCGATTCCAGGTGTTGACGAATTATTGGATGAGCTTCATGGTTCTCAATTCTTCACCAAATTGGACCTATGGTTAGGCTAGGCTACCATCAAATCCGGGTCCATTAAGAAGACATTCCAAAGACAATTTTCCACACTCAGGAAGGCAACTACGAATTTCTCGTCATGCCCTTTGGCCTCACCAACGCGTCGTTGACATTCCAAAGCTTAATGAATGACATATTCCGGAATCATCTACGTAAGTTCATTTTGGTTTTCTTCGTTGATATACTCATCTATAGCAAGGATTAGAAAACTCATTTGCATCACGTCACCATCACTCTCAAACTTCTACAATAGCACAATCTATTTGTTAAACGCTCCAAATGTACTTTTGGATGTACTAGTGTTGAATACCTTGGTCACGTGATTTCCCATGATGGAGTACGCGTTGACCCACAAAAAATCGTTTGTATGGTCGTTAAGGGCTTACGTGGTTTTCTCAGGCTCACAGGCTACTATAGAAAATTTATTGTCCAATATGGCCAAATAAGCAACCCTTTAAAATCCCTTCTTCAAAAGGATTCTTTTTAGTGGTCAAAAGAAGCCTCCAAGCCTTTTATTGTCCTCAAAGATGCAATGGCAAAGGTTTATGTCCTTGCCTTACCCGACTTCACAAAGACATTTGCTTTTGAATGTGATGCTTCCAGCACGGGAATTGGTAGTGTCTTCATGCAAGAAGGCCAGCCAATTGTCTTTCTTAGCAAAGCATTATTAGGTAGAAGTTTGGGGTATTAAACCTACAAAAAAGAGTTATTAGCAATGGTGCATGTCGTGGATTACTGGTATCCCTACCTTTTGGGTTTTCATTTCATTGTCAAGACACACAATGTAAGCCTCAAGCACCTCCCAGTCAACGAATTGTTACCATTGCTCAACAAAAGTGGTCAACAAAGCTCATGGGTTATGACTATGAGATTGTTTACAAAAAGGGTACCGAAAACGTTGCAACAGATGCTCTATTTCGACAGTCCGAATGTGGTATCATTTTTTCTTTATCTCAATCCATTTGGGTTGGTTTGGAGGACATAAAGGAGGACTACAAAGATGACTCTGTTTTACAGAACATCATTTACCGTATCACCATACAAAATGAAGTTCTACCTCACTACTCATTCTATGATGGGTTATTGCGACGAAAGAATCAGATCATGTTACCTTCCACTGCTTCCATTCGCTTAAACATCATAAGGGAATTTCATGATGCACCTTCTGCAAGGCATTCTGGATACAAGAAAACCTATAAGCGGATCACACGCTTTTTTATTGGTGAGGCATGAAACATGACATTAAACTTTATGTTCGTGAATATGATATTTTGTCAACAGAACAACACTGAAAATGTGCAAACAGCTGGACTTCTATAACCCTTGCCCATCCCAACTCACATATGGACTGACATTTCCATGGATTTTATAGATGACTTCCAAAATCTCAAGGTTACAATGTTATTTTTGTAGTAGTGGATCGGCTGTCAAAATATGCTCATTTTGTGCCATTATCACATCCATACACAAGTGTTGCAAACACCTTCATCAACAACATTTTTAAACTGCAAGACATGCTAAAGTTCATTGTAAGTGATTGTGATTCCATTTTTCTTGGCACATTTTGGAAGGAATTTTGGCATCTAAATGGTGCTCAATTGAGTGTGAGCACCGCTTACCACCCTCAAACATATGGCCAAATAGAGGTGATAAACTACACCTTAAAGGCATATCTATAATGTTTTACAAGTACTAAACTACACCAATGGGTCAAATGGTTAGCATGGGCTAAATGGTGGTACAACACAATTGATCATGAAGTGACAAATGTCTCCCTATGAAGCAGTTTGTGGTTGTTTACTCCTTCCCTCATTTCATACAATGGCAGGTCTTTAGCCCACCAGGTGGATATTGAGTTACAGAGCCATGATTCCCTATTACACACTTTGAAAGATAATTTACATGGAGCATGTGAATGTATGAAGTTGTAAGTTGATAAGAAATGACTGGAACGTGAATTTGCAGGGGGGTGATTAGGTGTTGCTACTTTTACAACCGTGCTATCAGTTCACGATTGCCCTCAGCCATTTAGTGAAACTAGCCACTCGGTTCTTTGGGCCTTATCAGATAATATAAAGGATTGGACCTCTTGCCTACAAACTTGCGTTGCCAAAAGGGTCCCATATACACCCAGTCTTTCATGTTTCTGTTAGAATTTCAAATTTCAAAATAAAAAATATATTATTTTATTAAAGAGAATAATTATTACATCCAAAAGTAATAATTAATATTATTTTATTAAGTGTACCGATTCATACGTTTGGTCATTCAAAAGTTATATTAATATTATATTAAGAGTGAACCATTGAGAGCTTTACATGCGTTTTGAAAAAGCCCTTTTAATATTATATTAATAGTGGAGCCGTTATGCGTTGAAAACTTCAAAATGAATTTTGAATGATTGACTGTTTAAACGACTTCATTTCACGGTTTCACATTTTAATATTGAATTTAAACCTATCTAATGGTATTATATAGATATATATGAAATGGGTGTGTCAAGTGTAAGTAATGTATATTTTGATAAAACAAAGCATTGTGGGTTATTTTCTTAAGAAAAATTATGTAAGTTCTTTGAGTTATTTTCCTTTTGTTTGAGCACATGTGAAGTGGTGTTATTTGTACTAAGCTAGTGCAAGTAAGGTACAAGCATATTTTGTGGGCTCAATTGTATCCTGGAGACTAATCGTCAGAACCCTGTTGCACCAAGAGGGGACGATTAACATCTTTAAGAAAGCGACTTTCAGACTGCGTTTTCCAGCAGAGACGATTTTGGCGATTCCCTAAATTTTCCAACAATTTAAAGACGTTAATCCGTATAGAGATCATGCTGCTCATGGCGTCAATCATTGCACCAGTTCAAGAACCACTGCGCTTGACTCGGTTTGACGGCTTGGACTTTAAAAGATAGCAACAGAAAATACACTTTCTGTTAATGACTCTCAAGGTTGCTTACGTACTTTCAAAACCTTGTCCAACGGGAGATAAAGATGCAAATACAGCTACGAAGTTGAAGGAAGACGATTACTTGTGTCACGGTCACAGCCTTAATGCTCTTTCACATTCTCTTTTCAATGTCTACGCAAATACTACTACATCAAAAGAGATTTGGGAGGCTCTAACACACAAATATAAGGCCAAAGATGCAAGTAATAAAACGTTTCTTATAAATAATTATATTGAGTTTAAGATGACTGATGACAAGTTAATTCTTGACCAAGTTCATGAGTTGCAATTCATTGCGGGTTAGATTACCGCTCAAGGGATCAAAATAGATGAAATTTTCCATGTGGGAGTGATAATAGCTAAACTACCACCCTCGTGGAAAGATTATCATAATAAATTGAAGCATGAAAAGGAAGAGATGAGTATGGATCAACTCATTCAACACCTCAGAATTGAAGAGGAGTCAAGACTCCGAGATAAAAAAGAGGAGTTGACGGAGTTACCATCCAAAGCCCATATAGTAGAAAATAAAAATGGGATAAAACTGCTTAAATTGGTTGATCCAATCAACCATAATACAATAAGTTTTTCAAACCCAATAACTTTCAAAAATTCAAGACTGGCTCAATAGATAAGAAAAAGATTTTTTGTTATGTATGTGGAAAGTTTGGGCACTTGATAAGAGAATGTCGACATCGGAAAAGATAAAAAAATCAAGTGAACATGACCGAAGAAAACCTAGTACCATGGTGATTGAGGTAAATATTGTGGGAAATGAGAATGGATGGTGGATTGATACTGGAGTCACTTGTCATATCTCTAATGATAGAACCACCTTCAAAAACTATGAAACGGTGGGTGTCGGAATTGAACTCTTTATGGGTAATTCGACGACTGCCAAAGTAGTGGGAAAATGTGATGTTGAGCTAAAATTTACTTCGAGAAAAATTGTGACATTGAAAAATGTGCTTCATGTGCCCGAAGTTTGCAAAAAACTTGTTTCTGGATATTTATTAAACAAACATGGTTTTAGGATGGTTTTGAATCTGACAAATTTATTTTGTCGAAGAACGATACCTTTGTAAGCAAAGGATATGCTACAAATGAGATGTTTAAGTTGAATGTAATGGAAATAAAGTTTGTTTATCCTGTTGTTTATTTGATTGACTTTCTTAATAAGTGGCATGCAAGGTTAAGACATTTAAATTTTAATTCTATTAGAAACATGGTTAAATTAGAATTGATTTCTACAAGTAGTATTGAAAAACAAGAAAAATGTAATATTTGTGTTCAAGCTAAATCTACTAGAAAACCATTTTATAGTGCGGAAAGAAAAAATGATTTACTAGATTTAATTCATACGAATGTGTGTGATCTTAATGGAATTTTAACTAGAGGTGGAAAAAGATATTTTGTAATTTTTTATTGACGATTGTTCTAGATTTACATATGTATATCTAATTAGAACTAAAGATGAGATATTAGAAAATTTTAAAATTTATAAAGCCGAAGTTAAAAACCAATTAAATAGGAAAATTAAAGCCATAAGGAGTGATCGAGGAGGAGAGTATAATTCTACTCTATTTTTAAACTTCTATAAAAAAATGTGATAGTTCAAGATATGGGTGTACTTCGGTCTCCACAACAAAATAGAGTAGCCGAATGAAAAAATAGAACCCTATTAGACATGATAAACTATATGTTAATAAATTCTGGATTATCACAAAATTTATGGGATGAAGCACTATATACGACGTGCTATATTCTTAATAGGG
>JAOXJP010274938.1:0-19899 GCA_025762735.1 Platanus orientalis
TATTGGGCCCCACAGCTTAAGGATAAGAATCTCATAAGGATCCCACACCCCCTATGGTTACTTTGGCTTCTCAAATACTCTATAAATAGAGGTACCCACGTTTAGATAGGGTCCTCTAACTTTTATGGAAGTGGGAGAAACGTAAAAAATTTTAGAGCAGGTGTGGATACTTTGGAGACCAGGTCGGATTAGATTCTTATGTTTGGTTAATTGATTGAAGTAATTTTATACTTCATTTGTGATTAGATCTCAGAGATTCATATAGTTATCATCGGAAAACATATCTAGATATGTGATTTGATCATTGAACTTTACTAATTTTTATGTTCAAGAACAGTAATCTTCCAATAAAGGGTATACGACTATATGGCTTAACCCTAACCCGACCCATTTATTAATCTTGCCAAACCTGCTTTGATCTGAAACATGTTTACAATCAACCCTAATCTGCTTATTTTGTGTTAGGTTCATGGGTTATGTGATAACTTGTGTTGGCGGATCTGATTCATGTTGTGTCAGGTTAAGGGTATATGACTATATGTGTTAACCCGAACCTGACCCATTTATTAATCATGTCAAAGCAGGTTGACCCATTTTTTACCCAAAACAGGTTTACAATCAATCCTAACCCACTTAACACCAGATTCTCTAACGAAATAAGATGTTGATGTTACATGAATAATCTTGGTGAAGACTATTGAGTTTGATTATTAGGTGGAGTAGACGATTTGTCCACTGATAATTTATTAGAGAAACTATATTATTGCAACAGAACTCCTTATCAATTCCTTTAAACTATATTATTGTAGCAAGACTCCCCGTCATCTCCTTTTTAAAACCATAGCTTGAAAACCAAATCCTCCACTCTATATAGTTTACCTCTCATTCGTATATTTCCTAAATAAGTCCCAAATCCACTCACTTGGACACTCTAGACCATCTTATCATACTTTTTTTTCTATAACCAATCATCCCATGCCAACAGAGTCAATTCCACAACCTTGCCTTTTATTGTCTCAAAATCACATCCATAAAACAAATAAGATTATCTTAGAAGTTAAAATAAGCATATTACATTTACATTAATAGAAAGTGAAGAAGCAAAATAAAGAAATAAATAAAAAGAACAACATTGAAGGAAAAGTGTTGGAGTTGACATGATAGAAATGAGAGGGACAATGCATCTCTTCTAAAAATCAATGGTCTGCCAATGTTATTTTCTCTAGACCAACAAAAACATGATAATGTAAACAAATAAACAATGAGCAGAAGCACAAAGTAAGTGGAAAAAAATAAAATAAAATAAATACAAAAAAATGGAAAAGAAAATTGCATCAGCAAAATTGATATTGAAGGATTTATTAGATGCATGCATTTATTATAAACATTGATTTATCTATGATCTAATATTCTAGAAGTCAAATGATAGATACAAAAAGTATATTGACTATTTGAATACAATAATACAAAAAATAAAAAATAATAAGAAGAAAAAGAAACACATGGAATTTAGAGTGACTTACAAGGGATAGGTTAGGAGGAGCAATAGGGTATGGTTTAAAGAGTGAAATGAACTAGAATAGTAGGCTTTAGATTAAATAAAAGTGATAAATCTGGTTATAGGTTTTATTTAAACAATGGACAAGTAAGAGGTTTAAACAGTCTTAAAGAACGATGTGGTTTCATATATGGGTACTAAACAGATTTCAGACTTAACATGTTCCCTAAAATATCACACAGTTGGTTTATACAATGCTTAATTATCAACATAATTGGACTCACTGAATACTGATGTAGGGTTTAAAGTAGAAATAAACACATTGTTTAACAACAAGATTTATGAAACTGTTAACAAGGTTCAATAGGCTCAATTGGTCGTTGATTTATAAATTTATCAGTAGGTTGTAACATAGGTAAATCTGAGAAACATAGGACAAAAATCAGAGAACAAATAGAGGTCATTTTAGTCCACGTTGGGGATAGACACTAGGTAGTAGTGTTGCGGGCTATGTGAAGATTAAAGTAATAAACTCTTGAAGAAATCACTAAGGAATAGAAGGAGACTACTACAAGAATTATAAGAGATGGGTTTTATGATTGCAATGGTTTAAACAACAAGAAACTAGTGGGTTATATCTAGCGCTAGATATATCTCATATGGAGTTTAAAGTCTCAGATTCAACCAGTAAAAAGATTAAGAGTTATGGCACTGAAGGATTTGAAGAGGTGGGGTTTTAAGGCTCTTTAATGGAGATGTAAAATCAGGTAACCCAAAATAGTAGGGAGAACGGAGAATAGGAAGGGAGGAGAATAAGGAGAAAAGAAGAGAAAAAGAAGAAGAAGAAAGATAAACATATACCTTTGTGAGAAAAATCCCTAACTCACAACTTGGTAAACCCCTAACTAAGATTTAAGTTAAGGCACAAAACCTAAAGAAAACGAGCCTCCAAATCGTGGAGCATAAACCATATATATTTTTCTTTTATTAACCAGCATAAACTTATTGGTTCTAGTTCATTTCACTTTTTTAACCATACCCTATTGCTCCTCCTAGTCTGCCCCTTATAAGTCACTCTAAAATCCATGTGTTTATACACTGTCTTGGGTCCCTAAGTTCTTTAAATTCTTTGTTAATTTGTGAGATTCACAGACCATAAGGTCTATACCTGGATGTCTTTAACCCTACTCAATTTCAATCTAATGTGGTTTAGTTCTTGGATGTGTATGGTGGCTTGTGTGTTGCATCAAATTTGGTATCAAAGTCAGGTTTTCAACTAATTCATATTTAGTTGGAGTCCTTTGGGATTTATATTCAAAGTTCATTATCCAAATATTTGATATTTTGTGAGTGCATATTGTTGTAGATATGACTCTCCATAGGCATGTTTTGTTTTGGGTGTTATTGGTTGGAATAATATATGCATATAACAACTATCCAGATATCTCAATTGCGTTGCTATTGCTCCAAAGTCTAAAGAAGGAAGTACAAATTTCAAGTACTTAGGTTGTTTGTTGTTTTAATGCTTCAAAGCCACCTAAGCATGTTGTTTAGTTCTTTCTTGTTGGATTCTATTTTCATCAATGAAATCTCTTCAATAGGGTGGGCTATTTATATACTTTTTATTGATTATCAAGAGCACACTATAAAGATGTTATCAAGCTCACTGGTTCACCAAGGTAATTTGATTTGGAGCTTCTCTCTTATGATGCTGGACACATTACAGTGATCTGAATGCCATCAACATTTTGTTTCTATTTGTGGGTTGTCTGATAGCTGGAGAGTACAACAACTACGTATTCTCACCTACATATCACCATACTTCTTTTAGACTACATTGAATCTTTGAGAAGTTTTGACCTTAAGCCTCTTGTTGTTGCTTGATAAGCACTGGAAACTGTTGTTGCTTGGGTACAACTAACTTGGTTATATCAATTTTATACTGTTGTTGAGTATTTTATTAATTGAAAGAAATACTAGTAGAGTGATTTTAGTCCATTATATCTTTAAGTGTTGTTGTCCTCATACAATTCAGAATTGTGTTGGTTATTTGTTTTCTAATGAGACATTAAAGGAGTTGATTACAATCAAGATCTAGGGTGCTGAGTGGTTATTCATTGGTGTTCTGTCAACCTACTACAGGTTTATTGTTGGGAATACTTGCTCTAAGTGCTGATCTACAATACTTTATTCTACTGATGTTCGGGTACTTCCCACTTATCAGAAAGCTCTTATTTCCATCAAATTATTTCCATGGTTGTTTAGGGAATATCAAGGTACTTTATAGGTGGTTGCTATTCTTTAGCTAGTTGATGTTATGTTAATGGGTTACACAGTTAAGTATTCTTTTACTTTTCCTCATGGAAAACGTATTGTGGTCATACTTAGTGACCAACATGAGGATAATTTTATTTCTCATGATATGGCTAAGAGACTTTTGCAACTTCTAAGTTCACTTTGTTATCACGTTAATGATGGCTTTATTATTCAATTCAAGCAAGGAGGAAACTACATTGACGGTACTAAGTGTTACTTGTATGAACCCATTTCAAATGATCATCAAGTGATACTAGGAAATAAATGGTTGAACTAGAGGAAGGCTACCTTCCACAATGACACAAACATTTTGAAGATTTGTGATTGGGGAGTATACTATTGCTTCCAAGTCAGACTTGTTGGTGTGGTGTCACTTGTTCAAGAATCGTTATATAAGAAAGAAGTAAAAGAATCTCTAAGATCAACCTTGTTTAAGCCTAGGAAGGGAGAGAAGGCCGAGAGTGCAGTTTGAGATTTTGAAGAGGAGGCCAGAGATGTGGAAGAACAGTCGAAAGCTTAGGATAATGATTTTGTTGTGACCAATACTATTGAGCAGTTTGATGAGCAAGTATTGATCACAAACGAGTGCTCCATTGTTGTCTTAGTTTGTGACCAGTCATCTGACAAGGTTCCAGCTTCAGTACAACATGAGATTCAGTCCATTAAGATCAATGAACTAGCCCATAAGCCGTTAGTGTTTCCAGATCTTGTAGATTCAGCACAGGTTTAGCTAGATGAGTATTATGGGTTCTTCCGCTATCAGCTCCTTCACAGAGGACATGTGATTTATACTATGAGGTCATTCTTCTATTAGATGCTTACAAGACGACGGTGTTACATCATAATCTAATCGTGAGTAGATTTAGTTTATGGCTATGTGGTTTAAGCTTCCATACATTGTTGGTCTTTTCCCTCTACAAAACTTGAGGTCAAGTTTTTTCAAACAAGGGAGGTTTAATGCGGACATGAAAGATCACGTGGGACCCACATGGTCCTTGGTGGGGCCTACTCACAAAGACACATGGAAGAGTACCCCTGCTATATCAGTAGTCTTTGATTTAGTTTTAGTATATTTATGCAAGTATTTTTTACTATTTTATCTCATAGTTTATGAGTTATTAAGAGTTAGGGATATAGACATAATTAGTATTATTGTCTTAGGGTAAAATTTTAAAGAGCTTTTAAGTGGAGTTTAAATAAGGGGGAAAGTATCCCAACTTGTGAGAACAGAATTAGGATAATCGTGGGATGAAGTTTAGAAGGTTTTGGCTTATAAAAATAGCTCAACCTCATTGTAATGGAACATGATGGTTAATAAAAGAAAAAAAAAATCTAGTTTATGCTCCACAATTTCAAGGTTCATTTTCTTTATGTTTTGTGCCTTAACTTAAATTTTGGTTAGGGGTTTACCAAGTTGTGAGTTAGGGATTTTCTCACAAAGGTATATGTTTATCTTTCTTTTTATTTTTTTCTCTTCTTTTCTCCTTCTTCTCCTCCCTTCTTATTCTCTGTTCTCCCTACTGTCTTGGGTTACCTGATTTTACATCTCCATTAAAGATCCTTAAAACCCCACCTCTCCATATCCTTTAGTGCCATAACTCCTAATCTTTTTACTGGTTGAATCTGAGACTTTAAACTCCATATGAGATATATCTAGCGGCATATATAACCCACTGGTTTCTTGTTGTTTAAACCATTGCAATCATAAAACCCATCTCCGATAGTGCTTGTAGTAGTCTTCTTCTATTCCTTTGTGATTTCTTCAAGAGTTTATTACTTTAATCTTCACATAGCCCGCGACACTACTACCTAGTGTCTATCCCCAACATGGACTAAAACAACCTCTATTTATTCTTTGATTTTTGCCCTATGTTTCTCATATTTACCCATGTTACAACCTACTGATAAATCTATAAATCAACAACCAATTGAGCCTATTGAACCCTGTTAACAGTTTCAGAAATCTTATTGTTAAACACTGTGTTTAATCTATGTTCTAAACCCTACATCAGTATCCAGTGAGTCCAATTATGTTGATGATTAAGCATTGTATAAACCAACTGTGCGATATTGTAGGGAACATGTTAAGTCTGAAATCTGTTTAGAACCCATATCTAAAACCACATCTCTCTTTAAGACTGTTTGAACCTCTTACCTGTCCACTATTTAAATAAATCCATAACCAAATTTCTCACTTTTATTTAATCTAAAGCCTACTATTATGGTTCATCTCACTCTTTAAACCATACCTTATTGCTCCTCCTAACCAATCCCTTATAAGTCACTTTAAATTCCATGTGTTTATACACTATTTTGGGTTCCTAAGTTCTTTAAATTCTCTGTTGTTTTGTGAGATTCACATACCATAAAGCCTATACCTGGAAGTCTTTAACCCTTCTCAATTTCAACTTATTGTGGTTTAGTTCTTGTATGTGTATGGTGGCTTGTGTGCTGTGAGCAGACCAAGATAAATCGTGAAGAACTAAACCTTGCGAAGAAACTGGGTTTGCGAAGGAACCGGATCGCAAAGACCCACCTCGCGAAGGGACCAAATCTCGCTAAGAATCGTACCTTGCAAAGGACCGACGACGAAGGGAATAGACCTCGAAAATGCCCACTTTGCGAAGGATTGGGCTTCTTCACGGTTAACCCTAAATGACAGGTTCAGAGGCCCATGTTGTTAGTTGGCTTGCAAATGGAATCCCATGTCATTCATATTGATGTCCATAGGAAATTAGACACGTTAGGGGAGTGAATGAGAGTGGTTCAAAGGCCATGGTAACCCAAAAATAAAATAAAAGGGCTCAAAAAGCCCAAAGAGAAAACACCTGAATGTGAAAAGCAAAAATCTGAAAAGGAAAAAAGATGAAAAAGAAGAAGAAAATAGAATAAAAGAAGAGGAAGAAGAAGGATAAAATGCAACATTAAGAGACCTTTCTCACTTCCATTTTTTTTCATTTTTGCTTTTCTTGACCCTTTGATCAATACCTCCCTAGAGGAGTTATTGCTTTACATCATTGGGTTGTAAACCACCTCATTGAAGTGTGTTCTCTTGAAAGAACCCCCACTTCAGTTGATGGTGTAAACAAGGTCTTCTTGACTTGTTTCTCATATATGTTTAACAACTTGTTAAGGGGAGACTCTGCAGAATTTATTTTTTTTACAAATTTTTTTCATGGACATTTTTGGACACTCGACTTTCTAAGGGCAATAAGTTATATGGGGAGGTGTCATACGTCTCTATTGGGTAGTGCAAGCCTATGAGAGACAAGAGTTGATTCCGAGCTTAGTTGTATCCTAGAGGTATCTTGGCATGTTCCCTTGCACGTCTTAGTGGGAGGCCTCTACTATCTTCAAGAAATGCGACAATGACACCTCTATGACTCGGATCACTCAACTTAATTTATTAAAATTAAATTTACTTGACTTTAAAGTTTGTGAACTTAAAGGGACTAATTGGCATTATTGGATTCACAAATTCAACAAAGAGCCCATGCTGTGGAGAAAGCTTAGGATGAGTCTAGGCCTATCTAGCCAGAGGTAGGGACGTTAGTGCTTCTTCAATGGGAGACAATGAAGAGGTATGAAGTTTAGAGTTTGGGGAGGTTGTTTCAAGTTGCTAAGAGAGATCAGGTTGTGTCATTGGTTTCTGTGAGTTGTAAAGGGAATTATCTCTAAGATCTGAATGAAATAGTGAAGTTACCAAAAAAAAACAATCGTGTGAGAGACAAGGAGAGAGAGGGAGATGGACTTAGAGAGAGGGAGGGTTATTGTCATGACCCGAATTAGTGGGCTGGCTTCAAGTCCGAATCTGGATTTGTGACACTAGAGGACATGCCACGAATCCATATCCCATAGCAAAGGGATCATGTGTTTGGAGTATGGTACCTCTTTTGTTCCATTTAAATTAATTTATTTTCTTTTATCCATGTCAGTCCATTTAACCAAACACATCACAACAAAATATTAGTAATAGTAAATTGAATCAAAGTGTAATGAAAATATATAACATGTTCAAATATCTAATGATCTAAAATAAAAGGGCCTTAATACGCCCATAACCATATACAAATCCTGACCCAAATGGGTTCCAACCAAAGTACTAAAACAGGAGTACATCATATATCCAAAATATAACTAAAAAGACTAGAAAGTAAGAACATGTGCCAGATTGTTCAACTCCTACTCCTCGTCTATAAGGGGGTGTCAATTGGGACAAGCTTGACGAACTCAACGGGAAGGTGTGTAGTTTATACAACATAAAAGAGAGCAAGACAAAGAGAGTAATAGGCAAGGTAATCCAAAGTAGAGTAAGGAAATCAGGGTGTGAATGTTAATACATCCACTATGATATGCATGTGTCCCTAGTATGAATTAAGTATGCTCGTGCCTCAAAATATCTAAGAGATAGTCCAAAACAAGTCAAATTGAATCATGCATGTACTATGTGTTACATGTTATGTGCTGTGTGACATGTGTATGTGTATGTGTGTGTGTGTGTGTGTATAGTTACTATAAGCCATGTGTCAACCCATGAGGATCTCTATCCAATATTGAAACCAAATGCAAATGAACCCACGAGGGGTTTCCGATAAGTCAAAAACTAAATCAAAACAACTCATGTAGGGTTTCCGTCAAAACTAAGCCATGTAATCCAAGTAGGGTTTTCGATAAAGCTGAACCATGTAATAGGCCATTAGGGGGCTGTTTTCACCTATTGATGTGACCCGGTGATTGGGTACCGGGGATTTTACTGAGCAACCGTGGCCCTTCTCCTATTGATGTGACCCTATAGCTAGGTACCTGATATCATTGGGCAATATGGACCCTTCGCCTATTGATGTGATCTGGTGGTAGGGTACTTGATACTATCGTTGGGTAACTAGTTTCCCTTCTCCTATTGTTGTGACCTGACGGTAGGGTACCTGAAATCATTGGGTAATATGGCCCCCCTTAGCCTATTTATGTGATTTTGCGGTAGAGTACTTGATAACATCGCTAGACAACTAGTGTCCATTCACCTATTGGTGTGGCCCGACAGTAGGATACTTGAAATCACTAAGCAATACGGTTCCTTCGTTTACTGATGTTGTAACGCCCCTGAACTCATACTCAAATATGGGACCCGCATGCGCCCCGAATTCGGATCGTTACTTTACAATCTGATTAACGTAATTTAATAGTCTTAAGTTTCTCATGTTAGTCACATATCAATAATCATAGGTTCACACATAATCGCATTCTAAGTCCAATAATTACGGAAGCGTGCTCATATTTAATGGATCACATTAATTTAATAATCAATAAGTTATAGTGTATGATATGCTATAATCTAGAATGTAAATCAATATAGTAGAAATCAATGTCTACATTAATGGGATGCCCTTTCACCCGAACCACAAACAAAGGGAAAGAATAAACCC
This sequence comes from Platanus orientalis, assembly GCA_025762735.1. NCBI lineage: Eukaryota > Viridiplantae > Streptophyta > Magnoliopsida > Proteales > Platanaceae > Platanus > Platanus orientalis. The sequence goes on from JAOXJP010274938.1 coordinate 9,238, forward strand.
CTCTAATAGCGCTATACAATCTAAAAGGTTCCAAGATAATCATATCTCAATTACAATGAATATAAATAAACTAAAATTACCATAACAAACCTTTAAGAAGGAAGACCTGCATGTATAGTTTGTTTGAAAAATAAAACGGCTGGGTTACTCCCAACTTGTAAGCGATCTAACTGATTATAGACAATATGAGACAAAAACATAATTCTGGGTACTAACACGTCTAAAGTCAACACAAAACTAAACATAGATCAAAGTATTAAGTATAATCATGCTACTACAAATTAAACAATAATCAGATATCAAACTAAAATCTAAGGTCTAATACAAAGGTCTAAGTTTGAATAGATAATTATGATTTCACATTTTAGAGTTCAATGCTAAATACCGAATAAGAATCAGTGTTCGAACTTGTAATTCAATATAAAGTTCAAAATCTATGAGTTCAATAGCACGTTAGTTTCAAAAGATCGGATGTTCAATGATTCGAAGTGTTCAAAGTTCAATAATTCAAAAGGTCCGAAGTTCACATGGTTCAAAGTGTTCAGAGCTCAATGATTCAAATTGTTTAAAGTTCAATGTTCCAAAGGTCCAAAGTAAAGTATCAATATGCTCTGGTCATCCCAACGAGTAAGGTACAATTCTCATGTCAAACCCCATGAGTAGAGCCAATGTCATTGTTGTAACCCCAAGGGTAGAGTCCTTATCTTCTAATAATCCTTAGAAGTAGGACCAACATCCATGAAACCAAAGAGCATGTCTATAGTACTTTATCACATTTTACCTTGTGAGTAGGATCAAAAAGTCAAAGGTCACGTTGAGCCTGGTGACAAGCCTCAAAAAGTCAAAGGACACGCTTAGTCCGGTGTCAAGACCTAAATAGTTGATGGTCACACTTAACCATATGACGAGGCTCAGAATGGGTTAAAGGTTTAAAGTCCAATAAAGTTCACATTAATAAGCTTGAAGGTTTACATGGTTTTGATAATCAGAATATTTCTATAATGCATAAAATGAACATAAACATAACATTGTCATGATTTATTAATTTCAATGATATGTGATTCACTTAGATTCGATGTTAGTACATGATTTGGAGTTCATAAGGCCAGAACCACAATAATTCACTAAGATTTCACATAAAGTCAATGATTCAAAATATGTAATAGGATTTGATGGTCTACATAGTTTATATGACCACATAGGAAACATAGAGTTCAACACAAATTTATAAAAATTCAGAAATTCAAACAATTTTTCAATAAATCTAAGCGTAGAAATCAACCGAATATCACTTATAGTATTCCAAACATGGGGTAAAGCAAGGTTTTACATCAATTTGATCAATAATGGTGTAGATCTTGAAGGATTCACAATTTCACACCGATTGTCAAAGATTCACATGAGAAAAAATCATATTTCACATGATTTAAGGGTTTCAATAAAGTGAATCAGTCCACACAATGTCTAAAGACAATGAACTTTCACAAAATAGGTGTAGATATAGAGATTAAATAAAATTCAAATGTTCAAAGCATAGATCTACAAAATTCTAGAAGTTTCAAGAAGAAAGTGTTATACCAAGCATAGAGAGCATAAATACTTACTAAGCAAGCTAGAAATCATAAATCTAGCATGGTTCAATGGATTAAATTAATACATTTTCAATAATATAAAATGATCAAAGGATAACCTCACCTAATCTGAAAATCACAAGAAAAAAATACATCACATCACTCATAATAAGCAAGATTACGTACAACTTCTCTAATTCCTCACTTATTGTTAAAGCTTCTTCACTTTAAATCTCTAAAATCACCCCCTCTATAACATTAGTATAGATCCAACATCAAATGATGTAAACTAAGAGGATTAAGGAAGAAAATCACCTACTTTAACATAAACTTTCATGAATGGGTTGAACTTACCAGATTGGGGAAGCACTTTTCATTCCTCTTAAAACTCCCAACTCTCTCTTCCTCTCTATGTTCTAAATGGTCTAATAGAGCCAAATAAGGTCATAAAATGGTTATATTTCATCACAAACAAGATCTGACTTGAATGAAAGTCCAATAGAATTGAGCCACATCATTGTCGTATGTGGTATTTTTTATTTTATTTTTTCAGATTTACGAGTTGTGATCAATTAGGAGATTCATGATCAATCACTTTCTTGATCGGTCAGGAGATCCATGATCGATCAGGTGTCTCTCTGAGCAAGTCCCAAGAGCCGTGACCCTTATTCGTGATTGATCAGGGGTCCCTCTGAGAAAGACTCGAGAGCCATGATCCTTGTGTGTGATAGCTCATAGTTGAAATTTTCTGAAATTCCAGCTTTGGTCCTCCACGAAAAATGGGCATAACTTTGTGTAAAAAACTCTGATTTATGCATTATTTGAGGCTTTGAAAAGTAAACTCCTAGAGCTTTCCAATGATGTATAGTTTATATTTGAATTGTCTTGAGATTGATACAAGTTTGTTCGTAAAGTTATCCCAATAATGCATTTGAGAAAACTCTGAAACTTGACAAGTTCATGACTTATTTTCGTCTCTCTAATTTCTAATTCATCCTACTGGGTCTCAAACACTATAATGGACTTCCAAAAAATGTTCAAAGACAATTTTACCCTTACACATACTTAAGTACTTTTTTACCCTTCTAATGCATTGCGGGGTATTAGGGATGTGACCCGATGGTAGGGTACCTGATAATATCGCATGACAACTAATGTTCATTCATCTATTGGTGTGACCAAACAATTGGGTACTTGATATCACTTGAAAATATGACCCATTCGCCTATTGATGTGACCTGATGGTAGGGTACCTGAAATCACTGGGTAATATAGTCCATTCAAATATTAATGTGATCCGGTGGCAGGGTACCTAAAAGCTGTAAGGTCCAACCCACTTCAGGGCATCATATCAAATCCAAATGTTCCAAACCAATATATCCAAAACCATGCTTATGTAAGATAATGTAACTACTGCATAAATATGCCATATAAAAGAATATATACATGTCTTATCTCTTAAAGAGTCAAAAAACTATAGATATAAATCTCATGCAAGGAGCCAAATGCCAGTATGTAGATGAAAATGCTTGACCAAATTTTAAAGACATATATGATGCTCAAGAATGTAACATCATTTCATGTCAAAAACCATTAATGATAAAACCAAGTATCGCAAGTGCTTTAAAACTCAAATGCACCTTACACAACTTGTGATTTGATTTGCCATAATAAAACCTTTAAGTTGTAATATATATACAACTTTTACATCTATGTTTCCAAATTGCATAATCACATATAGCTAGTAAAACCAAGATTGGTTGTATAGATTTAACCATGGTCATAAGAAAAAGGCATCTTAACATACAATACCTTTAATCTTGTTGTAATATTTTACCACAAGATGAACTTAAAGGTTATAACATTTCCATTTGTATCATTATTCCTCTTGAAAATTTACTTACAACCAATGAGTTTAATAGTTTTTTTTACAGGAAAGGATTATCTATCCAGGATTTGGTGTCTAGGATGGTGTCCAAGACACTAAAGCCATGATATGGAATAAAATGCATATTCCATATTCAAAAAATCCACACCCACCCTTTTATTTTTATTTTTATGGATCAAATAAAGTCAATAGCATCGGTATGCATGGAATCAATTTTAGATTGCACGACCATGACTTACTGCTTTAATATTGGTCTGTAAGAGATTATGTAAAAGTGAGAAAATTTATTTTTCCACATCTAGAACCAAACTAAATACTCCACCAACTAGTGTAAAGTATGACCTTTCCATTATATGCTAAAAAAGAGTTTTTCATAAAAGACAATAGAAGGAACATTCGTAATTAATTCATTAGAAAATTTATGGACATCATATAATGTTTTATGCATTAAATTCATTGTCAATGAAATGAGTATATACACAACAACAACATCAAACAGCCTTATCCCAACTTTTTGGTTTTAGCTACATGAATCCTGTTCTGCCATTCCGCTCTTTTTAGGGCCATGTATGCCGTTAAATTACAAGCTGCTGAAATGAGTATTATAGTTCTCAAATATTCTCTTATTGGAATATATAGCAAAACTTTTCACTTGAGAGAGGAAGATGCGGTAAACACATTGCATCCTTTGGGTTACAAGCAAGGGTGCAATATGTTAGATACACTTGATTATCCAAACCATTAATCTAAAATTATAAAAACAAAAACAATTAATGTAAACAAAATGATCCTATAAACTTGGATTATGAATAACCTCTAGTCTGAATGGACATGTATTACTCCATTACCAATCAGTGCATGACATGTAGCTTGATGAAGGGTGTTTGAGTCAATACACATGAGTCAAAGGGGGGGTATAATGGTAACTGCACAATGAATAAGTACTGTATATTTATTAATGCACCCTTTATCGGACATCATGCACATCCTGAGTAGACTAGAGTGGTACATGTCCATTGTGTTGCGGATTTTGTTTGCCTCCCTACGAGAACACATTAGATCCGCTTTGCGTCGGAGGGTGGATGATGATTTACACTTTTCGGTGCTGATGTGTCCGCCCCTTGATGCCCAGTGAACCTAAGGCGTTCATAGGGAAGCGGACAAAATCCATGCCGTGTCCATTGAGGCTGTAGATGATGTGAACTCATAAACGTGAGGCATGTGGCAATTACAAGGGCTCCAGACGCATCCATGGACCATAAGGCCCTAGAGCAAGATGCTCCCTATAAAAGTACAAATACCAACATATGCAATAAATTCTCCTAAGTCTTGATGCCCAGGTTGGTTTAACGGGCCAGTTGGGCTAGAGACGTGAGCCCTGGCCTGGCTGGCTGACCCAAAATGTAGTCGGGTTTTAATATTTTCAGCCCATGGAGGCCTTTTGCCAGTTCAAGCCCATAGAACTTGAGCTGAAGAGATTGGAAAACGAAAAGCGGGTAAAGCCTTAGCCCAATTTTGACGATGTTACTCTTAGGGCTTCTTATAAATATCGCTATTTTCCACTCGAGTGACCCCTCTTTTTATGCTTAGGGTTTTCCATCTCTTCCTATCTTAGGGTTGCAGTCTCTGCATCTATTTAACTCTGAACTCTGCAATGGCTGTTACCTTCTCCGATCTGCATACCGAAGCTGGTCTCAAGTCCCTCGAGGACTACCTCTCTGGGAAAACTTTTATTACTGGGTATTGTTTTTTATTTTTTTAATCTTAAATCACTTCATAGACCATCCAAGTTTTGCTCTCTCTCTTCCTTGAAGTAATTTTATCTGTTCTAATGTTGCGTTTTTTGTGCTTTAATCCAATCGATCGCTGATTTTATGAAGTACAACGCAATTCTTGTTCTTAATTCCAATCATTCCTTTTTTTTGTTATCTGTTTTACAAATTTTTAATGCAATTCAGTGTACTAATTTGATTTGCTGATGGTTTCTAGTTGATCCATTGTAGGAGTTTTAATGAAGAATTTTTTTTTTCAATCGATAGCTAAAATGCAGATCTTGACTCTTTTTTTATAATTAATTTTGGCAATTTCAGAGATGGACTAACAAGAGATGACATCAAGGTTTACGCGGCTGTTTTAGAGAAGCCTAGTGATGCATTTCCAAATACTAGTCGGTGGTACGGCTGTGTTTCTGCGCATTTGGCTGCAAGGTTTGTGCTTTTGATTGTTGCCACTTATTTAAAAGCAGATTCTAATATAGATTTTTCACAAGTTGATCTTTTCCTCCATTTTTGGTAGTTAATTAATACGTAGAATCGATGCCGATGATGTTGGTAGTTTCGGTGGTTTTCTTTGTTAATGGAGTTTGGCATACTGGCTAGTTTGGCGCTCTCATTTTCGTAGAAAAATGTAAAATCTAAAAGAGAAAAACGTATTTGGTTTTTAACGCAGAAAAGGGTTTTATGGTTGGCTGTTCTCACTTTTGTTATCTTTTCACTCAACTTGAAGGTAGTTATAATTCCGTTAATGTTTTGGCACTTAGTATTCCCTCTGTAGATCGATGATTTATACAGTTTAACGTTTCAATTACAAACATCTGGCAGATTTGATTCTTTGCTTTTGCTTGTTTTTCTTTTTATTTTTTATTACCTGGGCGGTTATTATTTATGTACATAATCTTTAATTTTTTATTTATTTATCAACTGCATAATCTAACTTGTAAGAATCAAGATATTGATAAAAGTGTGATGTAAGGTAAAAATAGTTACTGCTTGTTCACTGCCATCACAATGAATCCAAAAAAATCATTTATTTATTTATTATATATCACACTCCCAGGAACATGGTGAAGTATTGAGTGTGTCTCATTATAGCTAGATGGGAGAGATGGTTCTAGTGGCCCCTATTCCCAAATCTATTTTTCATTCCCTAGATTTTTTTTTTAAACTTTTTTGGTTGTTTCTCAAATTGTTGAGTGTTCCAAGAAATGCTGCATGCTGATATTTGGGATGAGAAATGAGATGCATTTGTCACCAATGCTACCTTACTTAAAAATAAATGTATGTATTGGTCTGGTTTTCCCAGTAAAAAAAGGTCTGTGGTATTGGATTATTGCCATTTCAATGATCTCATGATCAATTTTGGAAAATATGATGATAAAATCAGTATTTTGATAATGTGTGAAAAATCTAAAGATATTTTCTGCACATAGAAGTTTGTGTTATGGTCTTTAAAGCAAAGACATCTTGTTTTGATCACAAACCGAGCTTTGCACAAATTATATGATCATGCACAAAGAATCATTTTGGATTACAGGATGGGATTCTTCCCTTCACCTCAGTGCTCAATGTTACATTGACTAGTTGGCTAGATTTTAAAACTGTGGGTTCTTTGGTTTGTGGTCTGTAAGAGCGCTAACCAATCATCTGTGTGGCCCAGTTTTGATTTTCCAGTTACAGTATTTTAGAATACCTGTATGGGCTGGAACAAAGTGGACTGTTAGTGTATAACATCTTTCTTTCCCTTTCATCTCCTTGTCTTTTTTTCAGTTGCATCTTTTTGATGTTAGCGTTTTTTCTTATGTGTAACTGTGTATCTAATTATCCTACTTAGTGTAAACGTGTCAAACAATGTGGTTGGCAGCATCAAAATATGTGACATAGATATTGTTGGGTTGTCCATGGCTCTATGATCGCGATGTGTTCATTATGGGTGGCTCAACATTTTATGTTTACTTTTTGACAATTAGAAAGTTGTCGTGAAGCTTTCTAGATCAAGAATTATGGTCAAGAGTACTTGTAGGTGGAGGTTGAACCAAAGAGGTTGATGAGGATAATGTACAAGTCTCTAATGACGTTGCAAAATGCAAGGAGAAACAAGAATATATTGTCAAAATAGTTGACGATGAGTAGACTTCATCTCCACTTATAGTATGTAATTACAAGGGTATTAATCAGTTACATGTGTCATCTTTTCTACGCCCCCTACAATGTTCTGTCGTAGTAACAACCATATTGTGTCTACTTCAAATTTCTTTTGTATTTAATAAATAAACTGGTGGACACAAGGGAATACGTATTAAATGGGGTTATCAATTTAAGATTAAAATATGACTTACCGTGTACCTCTGCTAATCTTGCTCATTGACTTTTATCTATATTTGCATGGTCCATGTCTATTTTTCATTTTTTGCTATTAATGTTACAGTGTTAAAACCTGTTCTTTTTTTTTTTTTCCTTGTCTTTTTATCTTATGCATTCAATACCATTTTTAAAGGTTCCCTGGCAAAGCTGTGGGAGTGAAAACAGCTGGCCAAGCCACTCTGTCAAAACATGCACCAGTGGAGGAAATGAAGAAGGTTTGTTTTGTGTATCTGCATCTGCTTCTTTTTTTTTTTTAGCAAAAAAATTATTTGTCTGGATATGGTGCTATGATAATTCATTTGTTCTAGAGCATGATTGAAATGGTGAGAAATACACGTGTGTGTGTGTTTCTGTCTCTCTCTCTACATGTGGAGGGGTATACCTGTCTCTGTTGTACATGTTGTGCACTCATCATGGGATTTGGACTGGCTATGCTGTGGGTTTGACAAGAGTGCTAATTGTAATTGGTCAAGCAAAATCTTTGCCAAAGTGGAACCACAGCAATATCTTCTTGATCTGAACTATTAGCTCTTCTATTAAATTTCCTGAATAAGATTGCGGAGAAAAAAGTTATGGTGATTCAATGGGGTCTTGATTTAACCTATCTAATGCTGGCTTTCAAGTTTCCAACTGGCAACTACCCTATATTTCTCATTAAAGACGAGGCATAGATGATCCCTGCCCCCCAGTCCTCAATCACTTCTTCAGAGCATGTATGTCATTAATTGTCAGACACCATTGATAAGGAAATTTAAAAGGTTTCTTTGTAAATATTGGTCCCATAACCTCTTCAGCCCTTCTATAAATAGTAGTAATCACTAAAAACATGAATTTGGTTGGATGTTAAAATGCCCACAAATCATCTTGGTTGCTTAATATCTTCAACGTACATGTATGACTTCGTTATAAGATTGTGCTCAACTGGCCATGCAGCTTTTTTGTTTTCCACTGAAACTGTTCTTAACTTGTTAGGATGCTCCGGAGGAAGATGATGACGACTTGGATCTCTTTGGCGATGAGACAGAAGAGGAGAAAAAGGCGGCAGAGGAGAGGGAGGCTTCTGTTAAAGCATCCTCCAAGAAGAAAGAGAGTAAGTTTCCCTAATTATAAAATCAGATTAATGTAAACTGGAGATCTTGAAGTTGTTTGTTGACATGTAATCAACTCGTTAGGGGGAATATGAAAATCTGACAAATCATTTTTTGACTTTAACCTACTTGTTAGGGGAAAAAATGAAATTCTGACATATTTTTTACCTCTGGAGTTGCTGTACTTCCTTGTTACTATCATTCTGATAGCTCTCTCAATCTGGATTCCATGTTTATTTTGCTGTTTGAGACAGATATATGGCTTCTTAAATCTGGGTTCTGCAATTAATTTAAAATCTTCCGGGTTTTGTATTTTATATTTCCATGTGAAAATAAATAAGAAAATCTAAAGTTTGGATATTTATTTTGGAAACGGTAATGTAAACCTTGTCAACAGAAAACTCAAATCTGTGTTTCTTGTCAATTGGACCCAAACATATTACCTGTCATTTCCACCTATTTTCTACTTGACCTTTTTTAAGTTTTAGTTACTCCTGCCAGAAATTACTAAGCATTTTAGTTTAGATTATCAGTTTTTTCTTGCTTCAGCACGTTGCAATATTTTGTGGAAAGCAACCTATACACTATGTTTTGCAAGTGTCCAAGTGGGGACATTTTTTATTTGAGTTTGTTTTTCCAGAACTTCACCCTGTCATGTGCCCTGCATCTGGGATATGGAGGTTACTTTTATTATATTTACTCATTTGAATGGGGTTAGCATTCCTCAAATATGTCTGCTTTGACTTCGATTCTTCTACCTCTTTTCACTTTTTATAGTCTGGAATTTCTATCTGATGGATTTTGTGTCTTCTATAATTCCATTATTGGTTTTATACATCTTCTAATGGTTGAATAATTTTTACCGTAGGTGGGAAATCGTCTGTTCTTCTTGATGTGAAACCATGGGATGATGAGACCGACATGAAGAAGCTAGAGGAGGCTGTTCGCAGCGTTGAGATGCCGGGTCTTCTGTGGGGAGCATGTATATTTTGATATCTATCATGCTTGTAAATTTTGTTACTTCTATTTGAATTTAATCTGGAAATATTGATGCCCTGTGTTGGCTTTTTGCAGCAAAATTGGTGGCTGTTGGTTATGGGATAAAGAAACTGCAGATCATGATGACAATTGTGGATGACCTCGTCTCAGTGGATGATCTCATTGAGGAGCGCCTCACAGTTGAGCCCGCCAATGAGTACATACAGAGCTGTGACATTGTCGCCTTCAACAAAATCTGAGGCGAACTCGTGGTGTATTGTTATTTGTTAGGTCAGTCATATTCTGTTGGGGTTATTTAATTTTGTCTTCCTGTTTAAGCTTTCTTCTTTTGGACCTTTTAAATTTGTGAGTATTATAGCCAACAGAACAGCAGTTTCAGCTCGTATCCAATGCAAACTAAAGCATGCTTTTTGAAAGCCCTTGTTAGGCATATGAGATTTTGAATTGCGGATTTTTGTCATGAACTCCCGGTTGTCTTGAAACTTGATATTTCTCCCACTAACGTGGGATATATTCTGGAGAAACCATGTGATAATGGGTCTCTCATTCTCTGAGCAAAACCCTTGGCTTGTACAGATAAATCTGGATCTCCGCTAATGCAGGTAGCTGTTGCATAGGTAGGTCGGTAAATCTAAAGCTTGTTTTTAAAGCCTAGAAGCTAACTCAATATCAAGTCTGCTAGAAAAATTGATTCCTAGGCTACAAAATTTGGAAGCCTCGTAAGTTTTGGGTTTTATGTTGAAATTGCCATTACCAAGTTTGTGGATTCCTTGTGGCGTGTTTCCACCACCCGGGATCGAATAATCTCTAATTTTTTTTTTATTTTTTTGGGAGGAGTGGAGGGAGGGGATTATTATATGAATAATCTGCAGCCAGAATCGAGTGATTTTCATTACCATAAATCTTGCGAATGGCGTTTGGATCAAAGCCCTCCGTTTTGGTTGTCACTTAAATAACCGTTTCGTTCTGGTTTGCCA
>JAOXJP010274948.1:0-19899 GCA_025762735.1 Platanus orientalis
ATACAATAAAAATATAACACTTAAATATATATATATATATATATATATATATATATATATATATATATATATTGTTTGTTTCTCACATTTAGATACAAGAAAAATATCACACTTAACAAACAAGAATGAGGTATCTATTAGATTCATATGGGCCAAACACCATTTTGAATAACAAAACACCAAGAATGTATCAAGGAGGAATGGGATGATTCCATCAGTCAAAAGACCCCCCCCCCAAATTGGAATCAGGGATATTAGAGTTGAGTCATAAGGTCCTCTCTGATTGAACCAATCCAGAGGTGGTGTTGAGGGAGGCGCCAGAGCTGAGATCCTGCTTAATCATACTCACACGCCAGCAAATCAAGAGGAGGGGGCCAGTGTTCAAGCAGTCATTGATTCTCAGGAGAAGCAGCCTTATCAGTTAAATCGCAGTGGTTGCAGCGACTGCAACGATCAGGTTGTGATAGGAGGGGTTGGTGAAGCTGATTATGGCAAAGAGAAATTTTGGGTCAACACTTTGGATTCATAAAACAAAAAACAAAAAAAAAAACAAAAAAAACCAGATAAAGGAGCTTCAGAAGGTGTTCATAACTTTGGTCCCGAAAAAGCCTATTGCAAGGGATTTGAAAGGTTATAAGCCAATCAATCTCACTGAGAGTGCTTACAAAACAATGGTCAAACTCGTCTAGAAGGATTAAATCAGTATTGGACTCAATTATCTCTCCCTCACAAGGAGATTTCTTCAATAGAAGACAAATCCTGGATGGTGATTTGCCGGTCAATGAGAGTATCAATGCTAGAACAAAGAAGAAAAAGAGTTACATTTTGTGTAAACTAGACTTGGAGAAGACTTAAGATCAAGTGAGTTCGAAAATTTTGGAGTACATGCTGAGGAGAAAGGGATTTGGAAGTAAATGGAGGAAATGGATCAGATTGTGTATAGGATCAAGTTTTTCTCCTGTTGGTCAATGGCAGTGTGGCAGGTTACTTTAGAGTTATGGGAGTTTGAGACAAGGTCATTCACTCTCTCCTTTTTTGTTCATCACTGTTACAAAGGCCGTAAGTTGTATGATTAGGAGACCAGAAAGCGGGTTCCTTGGGGGATTTGAAGTGGGTAGTGAGGGGCTCAATAATATCACACCTTTTGTTGTACGGAAAACCTAGATTTGGGATTGTATGCATCAAAATAGAAGAGAGAAAATAATGCAAACAGCAATCACACAAAGAACAAGATGATTTGCGTGGTTTGGCTTGAAGCCTACATCCACAAGCGAAGAACGAAATTTATGCAGTTAACAACTAGAGAACGTTAGGATTTTGGTTGGGGTTATTGGGTATTAAATTCTCAAATTACTTCGGCCTTCCGCTAAGATATAGATTCAAGGCGAAAGATGTTTGGGATCCAATGATTGATCATGTGAAAGGTAAGTTAGAATCTTGGAAAGCTCCTCTGCTTTTGCAAGGAAGCAAATAAACTCTCCTCAAAAGCTCCCTATCAAGCTTGTTGACTTATATGCTTTCCCTATTCACCATTCTAACTTTGATCACGAATAAAGTAGAGAGATGTTTTAAAATATTTATGTAGAATGACAAAGAGAAAGCTAGGAAATTCCATTTGGTAGATTGGGATTCGGTGATGCAACATGCATGTAGGTTTGTGAGTGTGTGCAATAGGAAATTAGAAGTGAATAACCAATTATAAATAAATACAATAAACAAGATTCATATTCACTCACAATGACGCAAATCTCAGGCAAGGTTTGTAATGATTAGGATCATCAACAAAGTTAAGGAACATACAAAATTTAGATTAAAATAATCCGAATTAAATATACTTAAACATTCTTAATCAAAGATTAAGAACAACCCAATTTAATGTAAGTGATTTATCAGGAAAGAAATATTAGCATGAATAGGGTTTGAATTATGGAATGTTAATAGATTCAAAATGTAGGTAATAAACTTCAAAAAAATAGGGAAAATAACCAATGGGATGTAAGCTTGAAGTTTTTCAACTATTATTCAAAGGACGACCTGGTTCACTGGTTCAATTGGACCAAAATTACTTTTAAAAAATTTCTTCTTGTCACATACCTCTTTGCCATAAGAACAAGAAACCATAGAAATCATTGTCGTTGCTTCAAAACTCCTCCAAAAGCTTCCAAATCTCATAAACAAACCTCTTCCGATGATTCTTATTGAAATATACCAACAAAACTCGCAAAATAGCCCCAAAAAATTCAAGAAAAATCATTGATTTTGTGGCTCTACAAGTATTCCGCCCAAACAAACTTTCTGGCGAGATTCCAGTTTGTCAGTGACTGAAAAACGTCGGGAGCAGATACCTCTTGGTCCGTTCGAGTCAAGAGGGCTATGCAACTGAAAGATCTTGAAAACTCAACGAATCGTCGGTAATGAAATCTTCAAGCGGAGGTAGAGTTAGAGAATAGAAAATTTGACACGAAAATTTATATAAAAAAAATTAGAAAAACGAAAGAGATGGTAAATCTTGATAACCCTCAAGATAGGAAAATGATAGACCTCCACCTATGGTGTTAAACTTAGCAAACCAAGGTCCATTTATAAGGTTTTGAGAGAAAAATCCAAAGTGAAAGAGAAATCTTCACGTTGAAGAGTACCGAAAGAGATAAAACTAAAATTTTCTTTATTTTATTAATTGATTGGTTTTGGGCATGTGGGATTAAATTTATAACCCACACGTCCTAAGGTTATAACCTAAAATCATGTTTCGATTATTTTGCCCCATTTATTACATTAACATACTAGAAATACCATTTTCCCCAAATTATTTCCAAAGTACCCCCTAATTACAAAAACACAAAAATCCCTAATAAAACACATCTAATAATCCAAAATATATGAAATCACCAACATTCATTTTTCCAAATTCCCCAAATACATAAAATATAAAGAAGCCCAAAAATATGACTCTGAATCAGAAGACACCCTACTCGAACCATAAGAACGGAGTGTTTTTCTTCTTCCTCCTCTGATACACCTGGCATGTACCACCCTGCTTGGATTTGATGTCCTCATCATTCGGTTTGTCAGCCTTTGCAAAAGTTGGTTTGTCCGAAAACACATAAGATTCAAGATGGAGTCAGGATAAGAGATAAAGATTTGGGAAGACAAATGGATTAGAGAATCTCATTTGAAAGATTCTTTCAGTATCCTATACTCCATAGCAGAGAATTGTGATGGGAAGATTGCCTCAAATCTTCATTCAAGTTTTGGGGAGGGGTGTGGAATCTTACATTTCACAAGAACTTAAATAATTGGGAAGAGTGGAGGGGTTAGCGCACCTTGTTGATCAATTAAGAATCCACAATCCTAACCCTAGGGTAAGAGACAGTAGAACTTGGTCCAAGGATTGAAAACAAAAACTCTTAGTCAAGTTATTTGCTCATCTTAGGAAAGTTCGCTTGGTTTCCTGTTTCCCCACAAGGGCATGTGGTACAAAGGAATACCTTCTAAAGTGGTTTTTTTCCTATAGAATTCTATTCTTGACAAAATTCTCACCGTGGACCATCTAAAAAAGAGAAGGCAGAATTCAGCAAACAGATGTGTAATGTGTTATTCAGAGAAAGAATCAATATTATGGAGTTACTTCCTTGATCACATTAGGGTGGTGCAGGTTTTCCCTCATGACCTTAGAAGCCTCTTCACTGGTTGAAAACTTGTGGGATTGGAGGAGATCCCTAAGGCAGCTTGGGACTATCTCCTTGAAGCCCTTTGTTGGAATGTGTGGAAGGAAAGAAATAGGAGAATCATTGAGAACAAATTAGATAATCTTGATAATCTCCATGTCTTGATTTACAACTCTATTTATAATTTTTGTTCGATCGGGAAATCTTTGTCGTCTAGGGAGAATTTAATTTCCATGAATCTGTGGGTTGGGTTCTCTTTGTTTTATTTTCCTTGTGTTTTTTGTTGTATTGTTTTCTGATGTTTTGAGTTCACTAGCCAAGTGAACCTGCTTTGTTTTCCTCCTTCTCTTTTTAATGAATATCAATTACAACAAAAAATGACATAAGTTAAGGAATTTACTTTGAATAGCAGAGCACGTTGTCTGCAGAGGCCAACAGATAAACTTCCTAATGGAAGCACAACAGAACCTAAGCAATCCTTTAGAACATCCCTGCAACCCTTCCAATCGGAAAGCAAAGCATCTTCTCCAGTAGAAGCTGCACCCCTTGTGATAGCGACAAAAGCCTGGTTATCAATAGCATAATAGGAACAGATTGATTATAGGCATTTGTTAGTAAAGCGATGTAAACAACTCACCCCATACGGTTGCAGACAAGCTTTGCAAGTTGTTCAACCACCTCTTTTGTGGTAATGCAGCTACCAGAAAGGCTAAGTACCCTATTTTGTAGCTCCTTTAAACTGGGATCACTGCGTTTATCAATCAAGACCACTTCAATTGACAAATCATCACTAGGATCAACAGCCTTTAGTGATTCTAGTGATGGAACCCGACCATTCTCTTGCAAATCAGTGCACACAGTCCATACATATGGATCCATTCCATGGATCAGATAAAACCCATCTGGAATCTTGTCAAAGTAAGATAGGCAGCCGTTCACCTGGTACACAGGATTTATAAAAGAGAGAGTATATCAAATTTAAAAACACATATATCATGAGATAAACTAGACTGGCAACAAAACAGAATCAATGATGGTAAAGTGACTAGTCTATAGCATGAAAAATGACACTACCCGCTACTATAGATGTAAATGAAAGTAGTGAACCACTGATGTGACGTGAGAGATTATGTAACTTAGAAAAAGAAACAATTGTTGGTACTCATATAGTTACAGAAACAATGGCAAGGAATGAAACAAGACAGTAAGTTTGGGTCACAGCAACAAAACACTCAATCCTTCCCCAACCCACAGTCCCACACCAATATATATATATATAGCAGTCTCACATTAAAGACATATTTCTCAAACCATTTACCATGAACTACAGAGGGAAAAATAAACTGGTAGGCCTATAGTTTGAGAAACAACACTAATCACTATTATAGATGTAAATGGAAGGTAAAGAACCACTGATGCTGTAACTTGAGAGATTATGTATCTCAGGAAAAGAAACAATTAATGACACTCAAATAGTTCTAGGACCAATGGCAAGGAATGAGACAAGACAGTAAGTTTGGATCATAGATACAGAACACTCAATCCCTCCCCCCAAATTGAATTATGATGCACACTCTCAAATCATAAACATTTTGCTGAAACTATTTACCAGAAACTACTGAGTGAAGGATGTTACCATAGCCCAATTCAGTCTTCAGGTCAAAGTATCTAATGTTTTAGTAACTCTAAACCCTGGTCTAATAAGAAACAGAAGACGGGGGGATGATGGATATTTTGGATTTCAACAGTTATGTTTAGAACTTTCTAAAGAAATTCGAAATCCCAGGAACACAAACATTTTCAGTCAACCGGAAGATGAAATTGAACCCTAATTCATAGCCAAAAACAATAAATTAAACCCTAACCTCTGTTTTTTTGGATGGGGAATTAAAAATGGGAAAATAAAATCATCCTACCCAAAAACGATGAGACATGGACTCAGCCGAAGAAAACGACGACCTGCTAGCCGATTCGTCGGGGGCGGGATCCAAGAAATTTGGATCATCAGCACAAGTAGCCTCCGACGAAAGCCGAAGTGCCAACGCCAGCTGCAACTGGTAACTCTCTTCCGTCTGCTGAGCCCAGCTCTTAGACGACGAAGAACCCCCCGCCTCCACAGCCTTCAACCTCATCTCTCCCCCACCAGCCTTAAATCCCTCCTCCTGCATATGACCGAAAATCTCAGGATCATTCGCCGCCATCGACAGCGTCGGTAAGTAGTAATCCCCCGACAACGAGCTCTCCCCGAAGCTGCTTCCGCTGGACTGCCTCTGCAATCCGATAGACGGAAATAAATTCCCGATCCGTCCCCCACCCTGCTGCAACCGATGATCTCCATCCCAATCAAAACTTCTATCCGATTTCCCTTTACTCTTCTCTCCAGATAGCGATTCGTAAAACGGAGGTGGAGCTCCGGCAGAGAATTTCAATTGCTGCTGCTGCAGCGGAGGCGGCGGTTGTGGCTGCTGGTCTTCAGGAAATTGGCTTAAAAGCGTGTAATTCGATCGTCTACCAGGCATTTCCATGGAGAATTAAGAGATAAAAAAGGATCAGAAATCCTTAAAAACCCTAAACACCGCCATTTTTGCAGACTGAAGTTCTTGTCATTCTCCTCTCACATTCGTTCTTTCCCTTTGTGGCAGAGAGAAAGGAAAAGAAAGGAGGGTTAAAATTCCGTACATTTCCAAGTCCGCCGGTCCGCGTCTGAACGGACCAAACGACCCATGAAAACTACCTTGCGCCTACAGTTTAGTTTTCCACTTTTGGCCTGGTTTTTGGATAATTATTCTGTAGCGTTTTAATAATTCGGAATGACGGTTACCAAATCTAGTCGAAAATGATACGAATCTGGTTTTAGTACGTGCCATACACACGTACGCATCCAATATATCATAAAATAAATGATAATGGTCGAACACTCATATTTTGCCTCGTGCCTTATGTTTCGAGGAAAGTTCAAAATTTCAATGGATTCCACTTCAATATAAATAAGTAGCCAAAGGTGGTGGTTTTTTTGACTGGTTTTTTATAGAAATGGACATTCTTTAGAAAAACAAGTTTGGAATTCATGGAAATGTTGGAGCTTTGACATGAAACAGCCACTACCTTAGAGCTTTTCTATTATCTTTTCTAACTGTTAAATGAACATAGTATAAATTTAAGACCTTAGGCACATTTGGTCTACATAATCACTTTCCCACCATCCAATTTTCAGTGAGAGACATCTAAAAAAGAAAAAAAAAAAAAAAAAACAGGTGTATAAAGAAGACTTTTCAGGGGTTGGATGCGGTTTCGTCTCTTTTATAAAAATTCATTGGCAGCATTCCACATGTGATTGCATTGATATCTATCACTCTTGCATTGCGAAACTGCCTACGATATGACAGAGGGCCCAAGTGGCCCTACCAAAAAATTGGTTACCAATAAGGACCCACCCAAAACCTTCCTTTCCTTTTTTAATAAGGGTGTGTCTCCTTCTAAGTTTTTTACTTCATTCTATTTGGAGAGAACCAAATTTTATCTCATAGTGTATTGTGCTCTTCTCTTAGTAATGATTATTTTGCCACATCCAGATAGTACTAGGTTGGATGGCATATCCCTTCCCACTAAATTTAAGAAATTGCATCATGGATCCAGCAATGAGAAATGAAAAAAAGCATTGTTAGGGTATTATGGTAATACACCCTTGACAAACATGTACTTATCGGTTCAAAGTCTATTTCATTGAAACACCATTTAATGCTTTTCCCAATCATGATTGAGCCCTTAATGATATTCACAAGCAAAATTCCGGACTCATTGGACTGAATCAACCAGACATCTCCACAAGGAGATGAAATTGTCTACAGTTATAAATCACCCTACAGTCCAAAAGGGCCTATCACAGCCACAGAAGTAAGTGTGATTTGACACTTTCAATATTCCAATATCAATTTTCAATCAAATCACAACAACTTTTGTGGCTGTAATATGACTTCTTGAACCATAGAGAGACTCAGAACAGTAGACAATTTCCTTTGCTCTAGAGAGATGGATGCAATATCACCTTTCCAAGGAAAAAGGCATGTGATCAAGACTCACAAATAGTATTCCACAGGTGATTGTGTCGATGTCTGCCACTCCCGGGCAGCCCAAAAATAAATCACTAAGTAAGACGATTAGAGAATGACGCGGTGAACATGTAGAGCCCTTTTAATCTATCAACTCAATTCTAATCAACAAAGCCCAAGCCTGTGGAAAGTTTTGTGGGAATCATTGGACCACAAAGCATCTCTTCTATAGCCAAAAAACGAAAAGGATGCAGAATTCACATAGGCATGTGTACAGGACGGCAATCTCCTTAAAACAAATGATATTATGAAGCCCATTGTCTATTAAAAGTTTAGAACTAGTATTCTATTGATTCGGTCGATCAAGCAAGATTTTCTTAGTTTGAAAAGTGGTTACTTAGCCATGAATAAACAAGAGCACAAGTGGGAACTCAATTCCTGTATTAGAAAAATCAATGTTAAGTTTCCTTGAAAGGTGTTGAAAGGGACTGGAATGGAATGATGTTCAATGAATCTATGAAGTCTGGATCATACTGATACTTCTCAATTACATTCCCAAGTAGGCTTATTTTAATTGTCACTGTAGACCATTGGGTTGTTGAATCATGTTTTCCAAGTTTGCTTCTTCTTGTTGTACCCAAGCCCATGATAATCTGGAAGGGTGCGCCGCCATCTCACCGGTAAAATTCAATCTAATGGGTGATTACAATAATCCTATCCATTAAATGTCTTTTAGATTTATACGCAATAAAACTACATAGAAGATATGTGTACCATGGGGTCGTTGTCGTTCCCTCGTCGTATTCCTTGCATGGATGGTCACCTAATTTGTGCTGCTTTGAATATGGATTTGGGTTTACTGAATGTGATGCAGGAATCAAACATATTTCAAGAGTTTGTATCATGGTTTTCTAAACTGGTTCAGCCACCAAGCCGAAGAGGGTCGGCCACCTTGGCATTTGGAGGAGCAATGACATCAAATTTTCAAAATTGTCTACATGGTTCAACCAGTTCGAACAGCCAGTGCCTGGGATTCTATCATAAACTGGCTGGGTTTGACCAGTTCTTATGTAAATCCAGTTTCTCTGTTGGCTTGACCCAACAAAAAGGTCCTGTCTTGGGTCTACTAGTTTAAACAATTGGCCGGGTGCTTTCAAAACTATGGTCTATATCTTTATAGTGATTGCCAACACAAACCATATGCACTTTTTTTATGATCCACGAAATCATTCCTCAGCAAATGCTTTAGTCATTTAATGGCAAAAAATACATTTTGGTAAAGAATCTTTTGGTAGATTGTTAAAAGAATATTATAATTTTTTATCCTTACGGAGAAGTATTCCATTTCATACTAGTTGTTTTGAAATGTGAAATGTGTCTTGGGAGAAAAGGGTGGGGAGACTTGTCAACTTATTTTAAAATAAATTTATTTCACTTTCCACTCTTGGGAGTATTATGATTCTTCTTGTGATCTGTTTTGCCATTAATAAGTGTCTAGAGTAATCTTATAAATAAAAAACAAAGTGTCCGAGTAAAAAAAAAAAAAACATGTGAAATCCTAGGGTAAAGTGTGAAATTTTACCAACACCAACCACTCTATGGGTGACAAAAAGGAAATGTTTATAAGATTAATAGACAAGGAAAGTCTCCTAAGCTTCCCTATTCGCTCTTTTTCTTCCTTTTACTTTCTCCCACTACCTCTATTATTTAATTTCTTATAAAATATTGATTAAGAAAGGATAATGAAGAGAAGAATAGGTAAAAGGTGTCTAACATCTTCCCTGCTTGCAAAATGCAAATGCATCCTTATGGTAAAACACGAAACATTGAGTCTTCTATTATAGTCAAACTTTCCTTTATTATCATATTTATGGGAATTTGACATCTATTCACGTGAAATACAGAGATGGTGATGCTTATTTTCTTCTCCTCTTTTTTTCTATGTATGTTATAATGTGGGTCATACACCAAGACCCTATTGCAATCAATTGTTAGTGAATTGTATTTGTGTCTTGTTTCTCAACCACTGGATTGGAGAGAAGTCTAACGAGTTAGATTTGGCATTTTAGATTAGAAGTTGTTCCTAATTAAAATCGTCCATTTTTCGTCTACGTGAATGAATAGGTTTAGATAACATAAAGAAAGTTTTCAACAACTGATTGGGTTTCTTGGTTCAAGGAAAAAATGACATTGGGATTGGAGAAGAGGAACTGTGTCTTGTAAGAAATTTTTGTGAGAAATGGTTGTAAGAAGATTACGAGAAAAGGGCTTGTGCAACCGTCACATATTCGAGGAGTTGGAATTGCCTCAAGATAAGATGAGTAATAGTATTTTCTCTTTTCTCTATAGGGGCTCTGCTCATATCCCTCTGTTTAAGGGAATCGTATCACCTGCTCATGGGGAAGATCTCGACTAGAAACTAACAATTTATGCTTCATGGGGCAATTTTATGCCTTAAATATGGTGGAAGGTGGGAATTTCCTAGAATAAATAGATTTGTTCAATTAGCTTGGATTAAATGTACAGGCTTCATGTCAAGGTGGAGGAAGAACATAGGGTCCTATTTCTTCTTACCTTATTTTTTGATTTGTATGAGCAGTATGAGCAGGAGGTAATTATGCTCTTGTATAAAAAGGATATGGTGAAGCTAGAAGAAGTCATGGCATGAGATTAGGAAGAACCTATCCATAAGGGAGCACATGACAAACAGTTAATGCAAATCAAATAAAGTACAATGCAAATTGCAATACTTTCGTGTCAAGGAGTATAGCCACTACAAAAGAGATTTTATATAACGTGTTCAAAAGAAGAACGGTAATGGCTTTTTAATACTACATCTACATTAATAGTTAAATAAAACAAGGAAGAATATGATCTGAGATGCCCACATATGTACCAATACTTCTTTTGAAGAGTGGATACTATATTTGAATTAATTTGTTCATATTTCTTCTTGAGTAAAATATCTTGATATATTCAAAGAAAAGAATAAGTATTACATTGTCTCCTTAGGTTATAATTGTGTCATACTTGGTGTTGAGATAGTGAAATCAAGATGTTCGATGGAGCAATTATGTATTTTAGATGGTGTGACATATGTTCCAAAGACTTTACCTATTCATGTTAAGAAATTGTTATTCACATATTTTTTTTCTTTCCTTGTTCTTCATCTTATACCTTAATTTTTAGTATTCAAATGCTCTTCTTCCATGTTTTTCCCATTTTCTTATCTTATATTTATAATGTCAAATTGAATGACATATAACAAAGGCCCAAAAAACATGAAGAGAAGCCAAAAAACATAAACATTAAAAAATATTGTTTTGATGAAAACTACCTTTAATTTTATTATGACCTACAAAGTTTACTTAAAACTTTTAAACTCACATGGGTTATGTTAGGACAAAATTTTGGCTCAGGGTTCAGAAGTTTCTTGTAATGAGCAACACAAACTCTATATAATGGACCTTAAGCATCTTAGAAGACTAAGGCGATTAGATGACCTCCCACCCTTGAATCGTTTCCATACTTTCCTAATTTGGCACTTCAATCCCTCAAATTTTCTATAAAAGATTTATCGAGTTCACTTACTCTACCATCTCATCTTTCATTCAATATCCTATGTCCACATCTAGGTTGAAAATTACAATCTTAGTATAACACCGGCATCTACTTTTGATAGTTTTAAAAAAATGAAACTAAACCGAAATAACAAAAGTACCAAAAGTGATCATTTGAGAGACTAAACGATGGATTTTGGGGGTTTTCTAAACCCCTAATAGAAGTTTCAATCTAATACGTCATGAAGCTTGTTACGACAGTCGTTTTGAGTACATATGAGTCGAAATCGGACATCGGGAACATAAGTTATGACATACATAATTACATCTCGCATATCGTATAGAATTACATACATAATTACATAAATGTCTAATGGACAAAAGGAGTAAAAGAGAGAGAGAAACATAAAATAGGAGAGGTCGGATTGATCCGGAAGGTCTTTGGAGCACAGAGATTATGGCAATAACATCTCAAACCGATCTAAGTTGGACTAATCTAAGGTACCCTGGACCGATCCAACATAACTTTAGAACACATAGTTTATGACAGAAAGCTTCTTGAACTAATCTAACCAAATCAGAGTGATCTGATCTGAGTATAATAAAAAAAAAAAAAGAGGAACTCATGAGCTTCACGATTTTCTCTCTAAGGATGAGTGTGGGACCCACCCAACTTAACCCAAAACCTTAGAAATACCTTTAAAAAACCTTAATGACCTTATAAGATTAAAAAGGAAAGAGAAATGGGAGAGATGAAGATGAAGATAAAGAAGGGGATTTTGGGAATGAGAGAAAGAACAACACTAAATTGGGTAAGGTAAGCTTTGAAAGCTTTCCTTTATGGAAAATCTAGTTGGATTATTGTATTTTCTCATGGTTTTCCTTGAAACCTCATTGTATCAAGTATTTTATACCTTGTATGTTGTAGGGAATGAGGATTTGAAGGAGTCCTTGAGGGTCCTTAAGGAAGAGGCTCAAAGAAAAGGAGATCCTACAAGAAGAAGTATATATTCAATAAAATTTTTGTTGTGTAAGTATTTGTATAAAATATACATGTGTTTCCTCTTTAGGTTCTTAGAATAAATGTTTTTCCATGTTAGGGTTTGAGGTTTAATGGTTTCCTAAGTCATGGTTGAGGATTTATGAGATGATTTTTTCAAGGAACCTAAGTTTAAATGATCTATATGCTTTTGATTGGGGATTTCATGAAGTTTAATTTATGGATTTAGTTAGATGAGATATTCTTCAAGAGATGCTCTATTTTCACTCTTAGAAATCCATATATATCTATAGATTTATCACGATTCACATATATTTTATGTTAAGGATTTATGTATTTTGTTTATGTACGAATTCTCATTGCATTTCTCATGGATTTCATGCTTCCTCTTACATCCTATACATAATGCGACCATGTTTTACTTACTAGAAGCATTGAAGTTTTCAATTGCAAAATATGTATTATATCCATTAGAATTTATAGTTTCCAAATGTTAAAGGATTTACATACTTTTCTTATGGAGTATTAAGACTAGTTTACACATTGATACTCTTATAAGATTTTAAAAGTGATTAATGGATTTCATGTTTGTATGGAAAATGATAAATGTATTTAAGCTCATAATTTCTTATATGCTATAGGAGGGTCAATCTTTTTGTATTTATATTCCGGTTTTGCTTAAATCAATGTACCATATTTTCATAAGCTCATATTGATATATAAGCTGAAAAATATTTTATTGAATTTATTGAATGAATTAGAAAATGAGCTTCTATATAAATCATGTGTTGAAATGAAATGGCGTTGTATAAACAAGAAGAAAATGTGAAAGTGAGAAGAATTAAACAACCAAATTAAGTGACAAGAAACATAAGGCAAGTAATAATGAAACATTGATGAATGATATGAAAACCCAAATAAGAAATTAAGAACTTAAGACCCTGCCATTGGGGGTTAAATGAAGGCTAAGTTTCTATCATTGGGGGTTAAATAATGACTAAGATCCTATCATTGGGAGTTAAACAATGACTAAAATCCTTTCATTGGGGGTTAAACAATGACTAAGATCCTATTATTGGGGGTTAAACGATGGCTTAAGATCCCAACATTGAGGGTTAAACGATGGCATAAGATCCTATCATTGGGGGTTAAATAATAACTAAAATCTTGTCATTAGAAGTTAAACAATGATCAAGATCCCTCTATTGAGGCTTAAATGATGGCATAAGACAATAAGAAAATTGATAATGCATAAGTTTTGAAAATAAATGAATGTGAATAATGTAAAAGGAAATATGAAAAGAGCTCATGCAAAAGAAAGAGAAAATGAAAAAGAAACAAGAATCACATATGAAGTGATAGAAGAATGAGAGTAAAAAAATTGTTTAAATAACCATACTTAAACAATAAAGAAAGTGTATAAGCATGAAAAGGAATTGAAGTCACTAAGATGTAAGAAAAGAATATACATAAGTCTTACAAAGAATGTGTAATAACTTATATTCTAGTGAAAGAAATGATATCTACGAAAAGGAAAGAAAATAGAGTTTCTGTAAGTTATATTAAAGAAGGAGTATTGATTCCATTGCCCATCTATTATGTATCTCATGCATTGATTTCAACATTTTATGTTTCCAATATTATGTGTTATTTTGTATATCAAATGTCTTGCTTTGCTTGACCCTATTCATATATGTTTTATACAATTACTTGCAAACCCGTCAAGCTCACCCGAATTGATATCATTTTTCATATTATGTCATGATAGACAAGACCATATTTGTGGGCATAAATTGGACAGGCAAAAGCACGAGTGCATGTGCCAATTTTTTATGGTTATTGAGGGATTTTGTATTCCACTAATACCTTTGATCTTTCGAATTGAGTATTTTAGTTTTATAATGTTGGACCTATAGATGGTTATGTTTACTTTTGTCTTAGTAATGTTTTAATTTGGAGATGGCACTCTCCTTACTTGATGGGAAATATTATTGGTGAGATATTTAGATGGAACATATGGTATTTGTTTATTTTTCATTGTGTATTCATGAATGAATGATATTAAATTTAATTCCATTAGGGTAATTTATGAGAAATGGATGTTACTTAATAGATTTTTCGTTGCAAAAAATAATTAGTGAATGGTGTGTGATTAGTTAATCTAATTTCTCTATGATGTAATATGGATATGAGAAGTAAAGTTTAAAATTGTACACAAAATTATAAGTGAATTAATTTAGAAAAATAGGTAATGAAGGAAAAGCATTCTGGTGACTATTTAATGTCACACTCTAAATCTAAGATCCATCTTAAGAAGACGCATTGAATTTGGGGTGTGACACTTACCCCTCATCAAATATAGAACACTAAATCTCCTCATATAAGCGCACCGGACAACTAATCAAATACATCCAAAATAGTGTTTGATTGTTAAAATTGACCATGTCAAGATTTGGTCAATCTTGACCCTTGATTTAGAATCTTTTAAAATGCACATTGAAATTCTGAGTTGAATGTTCTAGAATCCTAGAGGGGAGAGGTGAATAGTATTTTCTTTGAGATTTCCTTTTTAAACTGATTATCCTTCTAGATTATAGTTCACTTTGATTTTGTTTTCCTTGTGTGTGTAAGACAAATTAATAGTGCACCAAATAATATAAGTTGAGCATACAAGTTACGAAGTAGAAATATAGGCACAAAAACAATCACACACAGAAACACAATTTATAGTGACTCGATCAATCCAAGCCTATGTCCACTATCTAAAAGCTCCAATTGAGCTACTTTAATTTTTATTAATAGACTTCAGCTATCACATGAAAAATTAATAAACTCTTAATCTTAGTGAACTCTAATCACTAACAAACGCACTTGGTGACTCCGACAAGTACCAATTAAATCTTCAGTGACTCCAGTGAAGACTCAACAATCAATGTAGAAGTGAAAGGATTAAATTTCTTAAGTTTAATGTCTCTAGTAGGTTGATATCACAATTCTCACAATGATTAATACTTCATAATCTTGGAAGACTCCTATTGTGAATATTAATTCCATAGAACACCTCTTTAAATAGGCAGATTTTACTATTCAATTCAACTAGTTTATTCCTTAAATTATGAATAATGGTAAGGAATAATCTTCAGAATAATTTTCTCTTGAAGGCTAATATTCAATTACTTTTCTAGATTAAAATCTCTACTAAAATATATAATAAAGTCTAAGAGATTTTTCCTCTTGAAGATGCACTTCAACGAGGATGCTTGGCTTACCAATGATTACTATAGTAAAAAAAAGCTCTAAATATTCAAGTTCTTAACACAAGCTTTAGTATTCACACAAATTTAAAGCTAGGTTTTTGGTTTATCTCTTTGGCTATAGAACTTGAAGCTTTTGGCAGCTTGAAGGTTTGAAGTCCTAAGACATGATCTAGTGATGATAAGATGTACCAATCTAGCTTTGTAGATTGTGGGTAGACTCATCCAAGTACAGAAGATGAAGGAACCCAATCCCTTTTTGCACAAACTCTAAACCCTAACTTGTTTTCAAATTAATATGACAATAAAATAAGCACCGCTTTAAAAGATGAGAGTTCTTTATCAAAGTCATGGGTTTACACCCTATTTATCGAAATTTGGGAATCCTAAATGATTGGATTCACAATGGTAACATAATCCCACAAATTTGGAAGGTTTTGGACACAAAACCAATTTAAAAAATCATAATCCCTGTGGGCCTCAATTTTTGCACCACGGGTAAATCCTTTTGAAAAGAGACTTAACTATCACAGGAAAATCCCACAATGTTTTGGAGTCACCACCAATTTTTTTATTGATGTGACTGGACATCAGTTTTGAAAACAAAACAAATTTAGATTTTGAAAATAGTTTGAAATGTTTGACTCCACACTTAAACTGATCGACTCCAAGAGATTTCTAGGTAAGTTGTTTGTTTATGAGTTGGGGAAGGTGTTAGGCACCCCACCTCATCCGCTTTCGCGGTTCCTTACTTTAAACTCATTATAATCTAATGGTCAACTCGGTTTATTATTTATTCATCTCACTCATTATTTTTTATCTTATTGTGTTGAGATTAAATAGGAAATCCACATATTATTTCTGCCAAAATTTTGGCAGCATAACGACTGTAATATGGATCCCTCGGGATGAATAGTGATCCCCATGTCACTTTATTCAATAACTTAATAGTCAACAGTTTTAAACAACACTCCAAATATAATATACATCCACATCATCACTGTCTACCCGACAGCTCCGTATCCATCAACCATTCATAATCATCATATTAACATATACAATTTAAATAAAATGAGAACTAAGTTTGTCTAGATATTTCCTAACAAAGTCCAAAAATAGTTATGTACAGGTCTTCTTACCAAATGAACTAAACTACATTGTGTAAGCCAAGATTCCAAATGCAAAATTTACCTACTCCTTCACTGTTCTATATATCTCCTGCATATGACATGGTTTGAAATTAGAATAATATCATGCTTAAAGGAACAAAAATAAACCCGGAGCTTTAAGTGGAGAAGCGTACCTTTTGTTGGTATCTCATGTAACCAAATAAGACATTTAGGTTAGTATACAAATGCACACTTATCATGAGACATAAATGTAACTGATTGGGCATACAATGTGTCCATTTAGACATACTAGTATTTACAAAAAAAATAAATTATCATAGCATTCTAAGCTTTAAATATGAATAGGAGAAGCTAAGAGCTTCATACCCTTATGCAAATAATTAATTAGTACAATTTCAAAATGTTATAGGACTTTATATAAAGCAATAGATTTAATAAAGAATGAATTAAGATATGAAATATATCAACAAAAATGAATAGATTTAAACACCTACATATGTAAGTTTTATACAATGAATATAAAAAGTAATGAAGATCACCACCAAAAAGAAATTCAACGATCTAGAGTTGAATGGTTATTTATCATGTATATTTCTGAGAACAAATCAACAAAGGATAGGAAGATACCAGTCCCTTATAGAAAATATCTAACTAAGGACTGTAATGAAATTAGGAGCAGAGCTTTGAAAAGAATCAGTTTTCTTTGCTTAGTTTAGAGTGGTTATCGTTCCGATCTCAAAAGAGATATCCATGCTCCTTTCTAGAGTCCAACTTTGCATTCCAAGAGATCATTAAAAAAGGCATTTCAGATTCCAATTATAACACATAAATCCCTTAGCAACTATGACAATACAAACATTAAGTGGGTGCCAACATTGACAAGGTTGCTTTTCAAATCAAATGAATCCCTTAGTGACCTGCCCAACACTAGTTGACACTAAAAAATGATAATAAGCCTTAGACAAGGATAAAACAAACTTGATTGTAGAAAAATGGGTGAGGAAAATACATCATAAGATTTTCTAACCTTACTTAGAATTGTGAAACTTTAAAAGAGAGAATATATATTAGACTTGCTTCATGAATAAAAGTGTTGTAAACAGAAAAAAAAAGTAACAAGGGAAACACCTCTTTTCCGTGAAGAGGGAAAAAACCCCAAAATAAAGTATTCTAAGATGTTTCAATAGCCAAATCATTTAAACACAAAGGAAGTATACACAATGGCCTATAAACTTTCAACAAGGGCTGGAAAATTCCAGCTGCAGTTTCATTCATCCAAATAAGAAATTGAAAACAAACAAACAAACTATACACCTTAGTTGCCAAATCATAATGGTAACTATTCACAATGACTAGATAAACAAGCAAAGAAATGAATGAATGAAAAGAATTCAAACCTTATTCCCAAGTGGTAACTTCAGTACCCAACCCACTCATAAGATGAAACTGAAATTTCTGAACTTATAATAAAAAAAATGCAAAGTATGCAAGATGTACAAAGATGACATTGTGAGTACAATGACCAAGGTCCCTATTAAACCACCATTGTCCCACCATCATGGTATGGGTGTTCTCATTTAAATTTTGCATCAAAACTGCATATTAAGCAAGCAAAGGACCTAGAGAAAATATCTATATCATCAATGAAAGTATCCTTCCCAATGAATCTAAGTGGAGAACTACACACAACAGTAAGTTGCTTAAACAGTCATCAAGCTCCACTAAGATCGACTTCCAAGGTATGGGGATAGCTTCCATAAACCATCAACATTTGTTTATATAAAAAAAATGACTTCATAGCACTAATAAACCTCATTAAACTATATCCAAATCATTTTAAAGTATGCCCCTTTTCTACAAACAAATTCCTTGTCTGAATCATCTTAACCACAACATTTATTTTTACCTAAAATAAACCAAAGCAGTATGTTGTCATGGTCAAACTCTCCAATGTGCTATTAGCAAAATTGAAAACAAAATCCACTCAACAAACACAACAACATCAATCAGCATGCCTAAACCATTTGAAACAAATAACAAATTAAATAAGCTAAATACCTAACTCAGACAATAGTCACTCAATTTAAATGTACATTATATATATATATATATATAGACAACACAAAATAAAAATTGAAAGAAACCATACCCAGAAATTGAGAGGTGAGAGAATACTTCCCTCTATGTGTAGCACATAAACTAGAGCTTCTTTTTTGCTTTGTTGACTGCTGGGCAAAGCTTGAGATAAGGGTTTCATTAGAGAGGGGGTAGAAGGGATTGAACGAGTGATTGAAATGAGAGCAGAGAAGATTGTGGGTTTTGGGGGTGTGGCATAGATTGGGGTTCGAGAAACTCCTCTGTTTAATGGAGTTAATCTAGGATTTTAGAGAGAATAGACGGTTGGCTATTTTGAAAGAAGAAGGGGCTTTTGAATAGTGGTCATTCCTCCCCCTATTTTTGATCTTTATGCGGGGTTTTATAGAAGAAATTAGGAGGGGGTTTAGGGTGTGTGGCCATGGTTTGCCGGGTATAGGTTGCTTGTAGAGGGAAATGGGGGGAAAGTTGGGCACTGACAGGCTTGTGGGAGAGGGTTGGTGGAAGCGTGGGGTAAAAATGACAGCGGTGAGGGAGAAGGGAAGAGAGAGAGAGAGAGAGGTTGTGTTTTGCAGCAAAAAAAAAAATGGAGACAGGGGGTTTGTGTGAGGGAGAGGGGAAGAGAGAAAGAGAGAGGTTGTGTTTTGTAACAAAAAAAATATGGAGACAGGGGGGTTGCGTGAGGGAGAGGGGAAGTGAGAAAGAGAGCAGGGTAGGGGATTGTAAGGTATAGGGGGTGACGTGAGAGGGAAATCTAGAGGGAGAGAGAGGGAAAATGACAGGGAGGAAGAGGGAGGGGAAGAGAGAGTAGGGCACATAGAAAGAGAGAGAGTGAGGGCGAGAGAGAGATTAGAGAAGAAAAGGGAAGAGAGGGTATGGGGGCGTCAGCAAGACCGAGAGAGAGAGAGAGAGAGACTTGATCTCCTGCACAGGGGAGAGCCGCTAGGAGCTTTTTTTTCTCGAGCCAGAGAAGAAAATAAAGAGAAAAAGGAAAGGAAAGAAGGGAAAAGGAAGAAAAAAATGAAAAAAATGGGAAGGACCTACTATGGCCAAAATGTTTGTCCCCATGTGTCCCCACACACAAAAGTGATAAGATTAAAATTGTAAATAAATATATATATACTTTTTTTAAATAAAACAAAAT
>JAOXJP010274959.1:0-19897 GCA_025762735.1 Platanus orientalis
CTTCAACCATTGCTTGTTTCCAGTGTGGTTGAGACATAGCCTCAATGTGATTCTCTGGTTCTACATCGTCGAGTGTCCTAGTCACTAAACTGAATATCTTCTTCGATTTCTTAATACCAGCTTTTAAACGAGTTGTCATCGGGTGATTGTTTGTTTGAACTGCAGGTGATGCACTTCCAGAATTGAAATTTGAAGAAACCTCGTTATTTCTTGATTCAGGTGAAGAAGGCAAAACAGGGGAAGAAGGTAATCTATTCGGGTTTTCGGGTTGAGATAACGAAGCTATGTCTTGTGAATCTAACGATTGAGAATCAATTTGTAAATCCGATGGTAGAGATGAATTAAAGGATTGCACGTGACTAATATTCTGATTAATATCAGCAGTACGATTTAAAGAAGGAGATAACGGTTGAGGTTGAGATATATCAGTTAGTAAAGAAGAATTACTCATGCGTCTTGAAGAAGGATTCTGGCTCCACGGTCTAGATGCAATAGGTATTAATAGTGGATCTGACGGTTAAGCTGCTCCTTCTGTAGAATTTAAACTCGTCCGTCCGTTTTATTTGATTCTAACGGCTCTTTATCCAACGGACCCTGAGTTCCATTCGAGAATTCTTGTTGAAATGTCTGCATAAAAAGTGATGACGAGGATCAAGACCTAGTATAGGATCAGTTGGAGGCATGGTTTAAAAACTTGGAATCGGAATCGGAATCAGTCTTGACTGATTCCCAAGTCGGATCGGTCAATCCGGGCCGATTCCGAGTTGACTTGGCTAATCCAGTGCAAAAAAAAAAAAAAAAAACCCCTTAAAAATCATTTTAAATTCAAATTTTGAAAAAAATAAATTCTTTTATAAATTTGAAACCAATTCTCGAGTTGGATCGGCCGATCCACACCTGGATCAGCCGATTCCCAAGTTGGATTAGCCGAGTCAATATGAACCGCGAGTTGACCCTTAAAATCGGATCAGTCCTAGCCAATTTTAAGTTGGATTAGCCGATCCGATTTGGAATTGGCCGAGTTTTGAAATCATGGTTGGAGGAAGTATCTGCTGAATTTTTTTTGTGACGGAATGGGAATATATTTTCCCAAAAAAAGCATGTCTACTCAGAAAAACTCAACCAGTATCAACATCAAGACAACGATATCTTTTTTATTGTGATGCGTAACCTAAGAACACACAACATTTTGATCTTGGCTGTAATTTATCATGGACAAAAGGACGTAACCAAGGGAAACATGCACAGCCAAACACCCGTAAAAGACTATAGTCTGGTTCATGGTTGAACAGTTTCTGAAAAGGGGATATACCTTGAAGTACTGAAGTTGGGAGTCTGTTGATTAAAGTAAATTGACGTAAGTACAGCTTCGCCCAGTAGATAGTTGGCAATGATGCAGTTGAAAGTAGAGCTACAGTAATCTCAATAACATGTCGGTGCTTGCACTCTGCGACACCATTCTAGGAGGGCCTGAAATCGTCTTTGCCACCCTCCTGAGTGGCCACTCAGAGGGGGGATCAACTCACTTTTTGGGATGTCACATCACCTCCAAAAAGTGAATTGATCCCCCCCCTTTGAGTGACCATTCTAGGGGTGGCGTAGAGGATATCAGCCCGAAGGAGCGGGTATATGGACAAGTGGTTTGCCGAATTATACCACTTTGTGCACATAATGTGTTAAATTTATTGTTGATAAACTCCTCTCCCCCATTTGTTCGAATAACTTTTATAGACGTGGGAGAATTAATTTTCAACCTGTACTTTGAAATTGCAAAAAGTAGTATAGACATCCGATTTATTTCTAAATAAAAAAAATCCATGAATACCTGGAGTGGTCATCGACGATTGTCAGGTAAAAATGAAAACCATTGACTGTAGATATGTATCCAGGGCCCATACATCTAAGTGTAAAAGTTGGAGAGGAGTTGTAAACTTAGTTACAGACAAGGTCAAATGTAATTTATGTATTTTTGAAACATCACAAGAGGAACAGAACAATGAATTAGAAACAGGAACATTCATTTGTTTTAGTACAGACTGTAAAATTTGTGAAGTAGGATGGCCTAGTCAACAGTGCCAGGTGGATATTTGAGAGCTTTGACATTTGAGGGCAACTGCAGATGAAACTTCAGGGACATGTGTTAATGGATACAATCCATTTTCACTGGACCCGTGATGAATCACACGCTTGGAAGCTTTGTCCTTGATTTCAAAAGAATTGGCATCAAACGTAATTAGACAATGGTTGTCTCGGGCAAGTTTCTTCACAGATAGTAGTTTAGTAGAAATGCGAGGAACATGTAACACTTTGGATAGTTTGAATTGATAATTAGGGGTATAGATATTACCAGACCCGGTGTGTTGTATGGGTAAATTTTGGTCATTTCCAACCGTGACTGAAGCTGAAATAGAATATGGTGTTTGAATACACAAAGAACTGATATTGGGTGATATGTGGTTGTTAGCCCTGGAGTCTAAGTACCAATTTGGATCGGGTACATTTGCGCCAGCATGAGAGTATTATGCAGGGCAGGTTGAAGTAGTAGGTGGCTGAAGATTCGGCATACCAGAAGCATTTGGATGAAAGGCAAAATAAACCGGTGTTGTTGAAGAGTTACCAGGCATTGCCAACTGTCCTTGTGTTCAGTTGTTTGGCTTTCATTCAGCCATGAGCAACAAGTAAGACCAAGGAAACATCCGTTTTTTGGACTTTGGGTATTTTTGGGTTTTAACCTAATTAATGTTTAGGGTTTTGCTTATGTTTAATATATAAAGTTTTTTATGGGTTTTAGAGGCTGAGCGAAGAGAGACTGTGGTGAGAGGCAAGAATATATTTGGTATTGGGAGTTTTTTTTTGAGTTTGTCCTTAGGGTTTCACCTTTGGGTTTTGAGAACTCGTTGTTGTGTGTTTTGTACTCTTCTTTATTTTTCATATTAGTGAAGTTATTGATCGTCTTCGTTTTATGGATGTAGGTAGGTTTTGATGAATCACGTTAAATATTGTCTCTTGTATGATTGTTTTTTGTCATTTCTTTTTTCTCGTTTTGTTTTTGTGCATTGCATACTTGAATCCGATCTATTGCATGTTTCATTGTGTTGTTCTGGTACAACAAACCAGCATCAGAGTTGAAGGTTAGAGTTGCGAATTGAGGGTTCTTTTATCTTGGAGATTTTGCGATGACGGCTATAAGGTTCAAGGTTGAAAAGTTTAACAGAAAGAACAGTTTTGGCTAATGACAAGTTAAGGTTGGAGACCTGCTGATTCAGCAGGGTTTGCATAAGGCATTAAAAGGGAGGCCTGTTGGGATGTCGGAAAGCTACTAGAAGGATTACAACTTGAAGGCTAGGAATGTGATCTATTTATGCTTTATGGATGAGGTAATTTATAATATTATGAATGAAGATTCTACAATGAAGCTTTGGTTAAAACTTGAAAACCTTTACATGACGAAATATCTTACGAATCATTTCTCTCTCAAGCAAAAACTATATACCCTACTGTTGCGAAAAGGTATAAGTATTTCTGAACATCTTAATGAGTTTAATAAGATTATTTGTCAGTTGACAAATATTGGGTCAAAGCTTAAGGAAGAAGATAAAGCCCTAATCCATTT
This sequence comes from Platanus orientalis, assembly GCA_025762735.1. Lineage (NCBI taxonomy): Eukaryota > Viridiplantae > Streptophyta > Magnoliopsida > Proteales > Platanaceae > Platanus > Platanus orientalis. Next base: position 3,614 of record JAOXJP010274959.1, read on the forward strand.
GTCTTCGCTTCCTTCATCATATGAGCATATTGTGACAACTTTGTTTTATGAGAAGGATTCTCTTGATTTAGATGAGGTAATAACAACCATTTTTTCAAATGAGATGAGGAAAATGAGATTTGTTAGTAAAGTTCAAGTTGAAGTTGAATGCCTGGTTACTCATAGGAAGACAAAAGGAAAGAGATTTGGTAGATTCTATCAGGATTTTGAGTGTTACTATTGCCATAAGAAATATCACATTAAGGCTAATTGTCCTAAACTAAAACAAAATATAGTGTTTGAGTGTCACCAGCATGAGAGTATTGTGCAGGACAGGTTGAAGTAGTAGGTGGCTGAAGATTCAGCATACCAGAAGCATTTGGATGAAAGGCAAAATAAACTTGTGTTGTTGAAGAGTTACCAGACATTGCCAACTGTCCTTAAGTTGAGTCGTTTGGCTTTCATTCAGCCGTGCCCAACAAGTAAGGCTAAGGAAACGTCTATCTTTTGGACTTTGGGTATTTTTGGGTTTTAACCCAATTAATGTTTAGGATTTTGTTTATGTTTAATATATAAAGTCTTTTATGGATTTTAGAGGCTGAGGGAAGAGAGACTTTGGTGAGAGGCTATGAGGTTTTTGGTGTTGGGAGTTCTTCTTTAGGTTTTGCCTTAAGATTTCACTTTTGGGTTTTGGGAACTCATCGTTGTGTATTTCGTACTCTTCTTTATTTTTTATATTAATAAAGTTATAGATCGTTTTCATGGGTGGTTGTAAGCAGGTTCACCAAACCACGTTAAATATTATCTCTTGTGTGATTGTTCTTTGTCATTTCTATTTTCCTGTTTTGTTTATGTGCATTGCATACTTGAATCCAATCCGTTGCATGTTCGACTGTGCTATTATGGCACAACAACTTGTTGTGTGGGCCTTTGGTAGGAATGATTATGTCTGTGGTAACAATCAAAGACCAAGTGGCCACAATTTGGCTTTTCCAAATCGTCCTCGTCCTCTGCTTCAAGTCCTACCCTGTCCTCGTCCTCTATTTGTCTGAAAATTGTTTGGTGTAGAAATCACAGAGAATGCAGAAACAGGAACAGTGTTTGAGCTGATTTCTTCTGCTCTAGATAACATTTGTTGCTCTTCAATTAGCAACAAGTCTTGAACTTCTACCAGAGACACTGACTGAGCACGAAGTCTCACTGTTGTGTTGAATGCGTGGAATTCAGAGGGCAGACCATTGAGGATCAACAGAATAGCATCTTCTTTCCTCAATCAGTAAGCCTACCGCTGCAAGAGTATCAATCAATATCTTGACTTGGTGGAGATAATCTGCCATGCTTGACGAACCTTTCTTCAAGTTCTGAAGACGGTTCTTGATTTGGAGAATATTCGACCTGGATAACGACGCAAATTTTCTTTCCAGTATCGACCATGCTTCTCTGAAACTTGTGGTGTGCGAGATGTAAGGGATTATTCGCTCTGCTACTGCAGCAAATAGGCAACTTAGAAGCTGTCGATCAATTATCTGCCAATCTTGAAAGGCAGGATTAGGAATTGTTTGTCCATTCGAATCTTAAACAGACTGTGCAGGTGGATCTTGAGATCCATCCAGGAGATACTCCAGGTTGTATCTACGAATTACGGCTTGGAATTGAGATCTCCAGGGAAGATAATTTTCTCCAGAGAATTTAATCGTCAAAAGTGAGGAGAGATTGGAGACTAACCCTTGTACAAAGGGCGGATTCACAGATCTGGATGCGGAAGCAGTGGAAGAAGTAGAAGAAGAAGAGATCGTATTTGAAGATGAAGAAGACATTTTACAGAGAATTTGAATACCTGAGCAGAAATCTTGAATGAAGAAGAAGGAATTGAAGAACAGAGATTCTAGAACGAAGATCTTCAAGACGAAAGATAAAACCTTGAGAAGGAAGCCAGGCGCTCCTGCTCCGATACTATGAAAACAGTTAACGAAAATGAATGAAATGAACTCTTGGTTGGCTCTCTCATGGAGAGCCTCTCTATTTATACTGAAAATGTTACGGTTACAGATTCTGGAACCTTCTTTTAACTAACTTTTTCTCTCCACTGTCAGCAAACTATATTCCATTTACAATTACATCTTATTAAGAGAGAGTTATATGTTCTCTTTCGATTGGGAGTTGGGTAGAAACTTTGCCTTATCAGTAACTGTCAATAAACAATATTTAAAAAAATAAATATAGGATTTAGATGGGAAGAGGGTGCCAGACGATCGATGAAACTTATACTGCATACAGTATAGACGAGGGGTTGGTCCAATAACAAATTACTTGTGTTGTCAACACCATCAAAGAGAACCAGAGGGGTAAACATCACCTCCTCGTATAGGGGTTTTGGTTGCTTGCTTAGTTAAAGCTGATCACCAACAGAAGAAAGAGAACCTTTTTCCAAAAGATTTTTGGTAGCAGGATTTTAGTATCTATTTTTATTGTGTTTTATATGCTAGTGTCAAAAGGCTAGATTGCAATTACTTGGACTTTCTTATGGATTGTCCAACATGTTTCTCTTCCATAAGGACACGATGATACAACAATTCTTGAAATACTAAGATATAATATGGTAGGGATGCGACAATAAATTAAGTAATTAATTTATATTTTTAGATGTATTTTATGTTAATTTTATGTTTAAAAAATAAATAACAGGCATCAAGATGTTTGAAAACATATATAAAATTAATTTTAAAACAATAATACATAGCAAAGAATAACATTCGTACTCATACAATGATGTTGAGTCTTTAAAGTACAAAGTACTAAGAGTTCAAATAACTTACAATGAAAAAGTGATTCCATGCCGTGTCAAAAAAAAAAAAATTCTCTGACATGCCATGGACACGCATGCATAGGTATCTTGGGGTGTTCGTGACTGCTATGTGTCAGACATGGACACGCTGAGGATTTTGGTCTAGTTTAGAACTAATTTTTCATATGCAGAGGTGGAGGTTGTCTTTAATGGGTCGTTTTTTTTTATTTATTTTTAAATATTTTCCTAAAACACTTATGACCAACATTAGAGAATAGTCCCCCATTCAAACAGAAGAAGTATATTAAACCAAAAATGGGTTACGGCTTCAACCGAAATTTCCCAGTTTCATTTAATTTTTGGCCTGCAACATAGACTTTGATTCTTAATAATAATAATTCAGAATTAAACCACAACAAACAAACAATAATTATCACAAAGCCAAAAGATACTTAACATAAGAGAAAAAGGATCACAATATTAAAGGATTGTAGTAGAAAATATACCATTGCTACCATGTAGCAGAGTATTAGGCATCATGCGTTGAAGACAAAAGATTGTGCTAAGAGATTCATTATCAATAGGCACAATGTTGTAGGAATGATCAGGACTACTTGAACATTCCACGGAGGATCACATGTCTTGTGATCCTAGTTCAATGTTCGATGCTGTCATTAATTGGGTCTCTGAGTCTGACAGATCAGCAACATTGCTCCATGGTTCAAGGAAACTCTCTGTCTCCTCATTTCTTTGTTGAGCTCCAAGATTTTCACACATCAACCCTTCGAGCTCATCAACCACTTCCTTCATTGTGGACCTTTCAATACCCACTCCTTTTTAGAATTTGTAGGTGATCTTAGCAGCTACTTGGATGAGACGATTCTGTTCATATGAAGATATAAATTATTGAATTACATTTCTGTTTTCTTCAGATTTACCACCAGAAAATGGCTTTATTCCTGTTAAGAGCGCCATAAGAACAACCTCAAAGCTATAGACATCACTCTTTGTCATTAAAGTTTTAGTTTGAAGATATTCTTTATCCAAATACCCTTTAGTGCCTATCACCCTTGTGGCTACTCCAGATTGATCTGTTGAAATCAATACCGAAGCTCCAAAATCAGATATCTGTAACGTGTGAAGTTAGATTTGGGTTAGCATCAAATTTTTTCAACCAGAATCTGATCTGGATAAAACCTAGAAAAACCCGAATACAAAAAATTTCAGGTGAAGGTGAGCAACACAAATCCTTTGCCCTTCAAGTGGAATATATTGCTACCATGGTTGGAAATTTTTTTGAACTGTTGTTACGGTTTTAAGTACCGGACCCGAACCATATCTGCTATGTATTAGGGTTTTAGGGGATATTTATATGTTTCGTTCTAAGGTTGCGTGCGAAGAGAGAGATTCCGAAAATTGTAATCATCTTTGATGAGACTTTCTAGATAGTGAAAGTTTTCTCTCTGGCTCTGTGGTTTTTTCCCAAATTAGGGTTTTTCATGTAAATCTTCTGTTGTGCGTGATTTCTATTTTTGTTTTTCTTGTTGATTTTATTGCCTCCCATTTTCTTCTGAGACAAAGAGGCAAAACAATCCTAACAACTGATATCAGAGTGAGGTTTGGTTTGAGTGGGAGCAATGACGGCAACAACAGTGATAGAAGAACTTGCACAGTTTAGTGTTAAAAAATTTAACGGTATGAACTTCGCTTTCTAAAAGATGTAGATAAAGGATTATCTCTACAAAAAGAATCTCTATCAACCCCTTAATGGAAATACTAAAAAGTCGGTGACAATAACAGATGCTGAATGGAAAGTTATGGATCGCAAAGCCTTATGTACGATTCGTCTTTCATTATCTTCATGGGTAGCTTTTAATATTTCTAATAAGAAAACCATAGAAAACTTGATGTCAGCTCTTTGTCAAATGTATGAAAAATCATCGACTTTCAACAAGGTGTTTCTGATGAAGAAACCGTTTAATATGAAAATGGCAGAAGGAAGAATTATGGCTAAACACTTAAACAAGTTCAATAAAATTACCAACCAATTAACCTTGGTTGGAATCAATTGTGATAGTGAGATTAGGGCCCTGTTAATTCTCTCATTTTTACTAGATAGTTGGGATAGTTTGATAATGACTATCAGTAATTCATCGGGTTCCAACCCCATGAAATATGATGATGTGGTGAGTGTAATTCTTATTGAAGAAGTTCATAAGAAATTCACATCCTTAAGAGAAACTTTAGGCAATACTTTGAATATGGAAGAAAGATGAAGAACAACTGACAAGAACCAAGATGGGGGTAGATCCGTGTCAAGAGATAAATCAAAATCTGGAAAACCTAGGATAGAATATTAGAATTATGAGAAGAAATGACACTTAAAAAAGGACTGTAGGGCTCCAAAGAAGAACATGCATGGTACCAACAACAAAGACAAGGAGACTTATGCAAATATTATTGAAAAAGTTGAAGATGCATTAGTTATAGCTTTAGACACTAGGTCAGAGTCATGGGTGATTGACTCATGAGCATCCTTCTATGCCACATCAAACAAAGAATGTCTTAAGAACTATATATAGGGTAACCTTGGCAAAGTGTTTGTGGGAGATGATAAACCCTGCAATATAGTGGGCAAGGGAGATGTTCTGATTAGTGGGGGTACATGGATGTTGAATGATGTGCGTCATGTACCATGTTTGAAAAGAAATTTGATTTCAGTAGGCCAGCTTACAAGTTCAGATTACAACATGGTTTTCACAGAAGATTAATGGAAAATCACAAAAGATGCCTTGGTTGTAGCTCGAGAAAGAAAGAAGGGACACTCTACCTGACAAGAAATACATCTACCTCTATTTCAGTTGCAGCTAAGGATATAGATTCAGGTATTTAGCATTGTAGGATGAGACACTTGAGCCAAAAGGGAATGGAGATTCTCTACTCAAGAGGGAAGCTTTCAGGTTTAAAAGCATTGGACCTGGAGTTTTATGAAAACTGTGCTTATGGAAAACAGAAGAAAATCAGCTTCACTAAGGGTGCAAGGGCTATCAAGCATGAGCGTTTGAAACTGATTCACATTGACTTATAGGGACCAGCTCAGGTATCTTCTATTGGTGGCTCATGTTATTTTGTTACCTTTATTGACGATTTAGCTAGAAAATTATGGGTTTATTTTCTTAAACATAAGTTTGATGTGTTTGAGATCTTCAAGAAGTGGAGAGTTACTATTGAGAATGAAACAGGTTGTAAGCTTAAGTGCCTCAGGTCAGATAAAGGAGGTGAATATTGCAGCAAGGAATTTGAAAATTACTATGCAGAGAACGGGATCAAGAGAGAGAAAATAGTCCCTAATACACCACAACAGAATAGTGTGGTAGAGCGAATGAACCAAACTATTGTGGAAAGGGCAAGGAGCATGAGAGTATATGCAGGTTTACCTAAACAATTTTGAGTGGATGCTATTAGCAAATAATATATTTATTGAATCGGGGACCTTTAATACCTTTGGATGGTGGACTGCCAAAAGAAGCATGGACAGAAAATCAGGTAATTCTTGGACACCTAAGAGTGTTTGGTTGTATGGCTTATATACATGTTGATGCAGATGAACGAGACAAGCTAGATCTAAAATCTAAAAGGTGTGTTTTCATTGGATAATAGTCAGAAGAATTTGGCTACCAGTGCTAGGATGATGAAAATCGAAAAGTCATCAGGAGTAGAAACGTTGTATTTAATGAGAAAGTCTTGTCTAAGGACAATGCTACTATTTCAAGCTAACAGAAGGAGTTTTGGAGTTTGAGGAGATTTCTAATGATGATGTGTACATTGTGAATGAGAATGAAACACCAAAAACAAAAAGACATGGGGATCAGTTGATAATGCCTCAAACACCTACTCTAGAAATAAGGTCATGAGAACACTTAAACCAACACAACGGTATTCTCCTTCTATATATTATTTGTTGTTGATAGATGGTGGTGAGCCAAAATGCTATGAAGAAGCATTAGAAGTGGATTCTCCGACTGAGTGGGAGCATGCAATAGATGAGGAGATGAAGTCTCTAATATCCAATCAAACATGGGACTTAATGGTAAAAAGGCATTGAGCAACAAATCAATTTTTAGGTTGAAGGGTGAGAATGATGGGTCCAAAAGATATAAGACCAGGTTGGTGGTTAAAGGATGTTAACAAAGAAAAGGAATAGATTATTTCGAATTATTTTCTCCTATTGTGAAGATGACAACTATCAAGGCACTGTTGAGCATAGTGGAAGCAGAAGATTTACATCTTGGGCATCTTGACGTGAAGACTACATTCCTTCATGATTTAGAGGAAAAAATTTACATGGAGTAGCTAGAAGGTTAGATTACTGAATGAAATGAGAAAATAGTGTGTAACCTGAAAAGGAGCTTATACGAGTTTAAGCAAGCACCAAGGTAGTGGTATTTGAAGCTTGACAGCTTCGATCATGATAGTAAATGACTTTAGAAGATGTCATGCTGATCATTACTGTTATATCAAAAGGTACGACAACAATTACATTATATTGTTTTTAAATGTTGATGATATGCTTGTTATAGGATCAAGCATGTAGGAGATAAATAATCTCAAATATATGTTGTCAAGGGAGTTCGAGATGAAGAACTTGGGTGCAGTTAAGTAGATTCTTAGTATAAGAATCACAAGAGATAAGAAAACCCACGTGTTGAGGCTGTCTTAGGAAGACTCCATTGAAAAAGTCCTAAAAAGGTTTAACATGCAAAATGTCAAGCCAGTTAGTACCCCATTGGCAAGACATTTCAAACTCTTCAAGGGGCATTCTTCTAAATCCTAGAAGGAGATATATTACATGTCCAAGGTACCATATGCATCAACAATAGGCAGTTTGATGTATGCTATAATTAGCAAAAGGCTAGACATTGCCCATTCAATGGGAGTTGTTAGCAGGTTTCTAAGTAAGCCAGGAAAGATGTACTTGGAGGCTATGAAGTGGATTTTAAGATACTTAAGAGGAACTTCTAAAGCCACATTGATTTTTGGAGGGTCTGTACTTAACCTACAAGGTTATGTGGATTCCGATTTGTTTGGAGATTTTGACAAATGGAGAAGTACTACAGGGTATGTCTTCACCTTAGGTTCTACAGCTATTAGTTGGGTGTTACAGTTGTAGAAAATAGTGGCACTTTCAAGGTATTGAAGCAGAATATATTGCTGTCAAGGAGGCAAACAAGAAAATGGTTTGATTGAAAAACTTGATAGAAGAGTTAAGAAAGAAGCAGGAGAACAATAGGTTACATAGTGACAACCAAAGTGTTTTTCATTTTGTGAAGAAGTCAGCATTCCATGCAAGGACCAAACACATTGATAGGAGGCATCACTTCATACATTCGCTTCTAGAAGAAAATGTGTTGAGGTTGGAAAAAACCAATACGGATGACAATCCTACAGATATGTTCACTAAGGTAGTCACAGTAGTGAAATTGGAGCTATGCAAAGCTTCAGTTGGTCTTCAAGTGTGAAGATGGAGCTGTTAGGCCACAAGAGATAAAATCACATCAAGGAAAGAATGGTATTCATAAACAGAGGAGATACAATAGGATATCAAACTTTAAGTGGGAGATTCTAATGTGTGAAGTTTGATTGGGTTAGCATCATATATTTTTAACCTAAATCTAACCCGGATATAACTCGAAAAAAACCCGAATACGGAAAATTTTGGGGGAAGGTGAGCAACGCGAATCCTTTGCCCTTTAAGCAGAATATATTGTTGCCACGGCTGGAAAAATTTGTTGACCCATTTTTATGATTTTATGTACCGGGCCAGATCCGAACCGTATCCGCTATGTATTAGGGTTTTGGGGGTATTTATATGTTTCGTTCTAGGGTTATGTGCGAAGAGGGAGAGATTCCAAAAATTGTAATCATCTTTGAAGAGGTTTTCTAGATAGTGAAAGTTTTCTCTACGGCTCCATGGTTTTTCCCCCAATTGGGGTTTTCCACGTAAATCTTGTGTTGTGCGTGATTTCTATTTTCATTTTGCTTGTTGATTTTATTACATCCCGTTTTCTTTTGAGACAAAGAGGTAAAACAATCCTAACAATATCTTCATTGTATAATTTGCATCTAAGAGTATGTTCATCAACTTGATATCTCTATGGATGATTAGTGGGTTAGTAAATGTTACATTCACACATAAATAATAGTTTTTGATAATTCTAGTTCTTCAAAGAACCAACTTGGTTACATAGCCTATAACTAATAACCTTTAATATCTATTAAGTATTTTAAGATGTTCTAATATATTATTAGTTTGTAAGATAATGCTTTTTATAAAATATTAATAGATACTTATACAAATGTGTTTGTTGGATGGGTATTCTTCAATGGCACCCACAAAGCTTGATAGATTTTGTTGAGTTTGTAGATCCAAGGATTTTGCCAATCCCTAGTGAATCAAAATGGAATAGAAGTCATCAATAAGGAACTAACAAAACATATATTAGATAAGATGGATTGTCATGTCAAATGAAAGTAGAAGCCATCTTTGATCTTCTTTGCTATTGACAAAACAACACAATAGAACAAACACAGATTGGATTTAAGTTTGTGATGCACAAAAACAATGTGAGAAAATAGTAAATGGCAAAAAATAATCATACAACACAATATTTAACATGGTTTAGCAAACCTACCTACATTCACAGGAGAAGATGATCAAGAACTTTCAATAAAAAGGAGAAAAAAGAGACTACAAAATGCACAAGGGCAAGTTCCTAAACCCAAAGGCAAAACCCAACGAACTCTCCCAACAAAATACGTTCTTGCTTTTCTCATAAAGTCTTGATTTGTGCCGTTCTTCTACAGCCACACTTACACTAGTTTTCCATAGCCACCAAAACCCATAAATCTCTCTTGTAATAAAGACCTTAAAAGACCTAGTTTTTAAAGTGGCTTAAGAGCCCCAAATAATTAAACAAAACAATAAACGGGTTTCTTGACTGATGCATGTCTCTTGGCTGAAACAAGAGTCCTGCAAAATCAAGACACTCTCATTAAATCTTCACCTTAGCTTGAATTCCACAAAAATAAATTGAATGAAGCTCCTTGATCATCTTCTTCACTAAACCCCAAAGGGTACACAATCAGTTCTCTTTCAAACTGATAGAGTCCAAGTCATCCTTGAATTTAGTTACCAAACCCAACCTTTCAGACATACCTACTGACTCCTTAGCAGTAAATCCATCTGCAACCATGTCTTCAAAACTAACTCTGACTAGAGGCCTAACTTTCAAATTGAGCACACTTACATGCTGCTAAACTTTTGAAACCTAAATGAGCTCTAAAACAACATCCTCAAGTCCCAACGAAATATGAGTACCACACTTCAACTCCACCTTTAACTAAATATCTGAATCTTTGTTTTTTATAACCTGCTTACTTGGATGCAAAAAAGCAGAATCACGTAAAGGAACACGTGTGTTGTTTTTCATGAACACAATGCTTACAAAATCCAAACTTCTCACAAAAGATAAAACTACCCTAGTTACTCAAATTTGCCAAACATTTTACACAAATGTGATTCATTCTCCTGTGTCATGACTGTGTATAGAATATACCTGAATATGGTACAAAAGACAAAATTGTTCCACCTTGAACGTTGTTCCCAAGCAACACATGAAGGTTCTTTCCATCAAACTTCTCAACATCGAACCTTGTAGCTATTATCGCAAATCCTTAAAGCAAAAAATCCTCAATCCGTAACTCAAACCTTTAGCTCTGATACCAATTTGTTGTGACAGAACAACACAATAGAATAAATATGGATTGGATTTAAGTATGCAACGCGTGAAAACAATGCTAGAAAATAGCAAACGACAAAGAACAATCACACAACACAATATTTAATATGGTTCGACAAACCTGCCTACATCTACAGGCGAAGATGATCAAGAACTTCCAATAAAATGGAGAGCAAAGAGATTATAAAATGCACAACGGCAAGTTCCCTAACGCAAAGAAAAAACCCTATAAACTCTCCCCACAAAATACATTCTTTTTTTTTTCACAAAGTCTTGACTTGTGCCACTCTTCCGTAGCCACACTTCCACTAGTCTTCTGCAGCTGCCAAAACCTATAAATATCTCCTTTTATGGAGACCTTAAAAAAAATCCTAGTTTCTAAAGTGACTTAAGAGCCCCAAATAAACAAAATACTAAAACGGGTTTCTTGGCTGATGCACATCTCTTGACTGAAATGAGTCGTGTGAATTCAAGACACTTTCAACTCCTGCAGATGCTGTCAGCATGGTTTTAGTTCAACTTTTGGCCATATGACAAAACCAACCATATCCTAAAATATGCATGGTGAGTGGAAAAGAAAATGTTACACGCATGTTTGATAACCTGCTGAAGCATGTTCAGAAACATGTGTTTCAGATGAGTCTTTTTGAGTTGAAACTTGAAGCTGACCAAGTGGGTCTTGAGATGGAGCTTACAAGAAGGTGATCATTACAATTTAAGTATCAACACAATGTTTGCTCTTGCTTAGAAAGCTAAAAGAAATAAAATATGTGAAATCTTTGAACAAAGAAAATTTGGTTGGGTGGATCCTATATGGTGGTGGAGCCCAATTAACAGGTGGAACATACTCAACTTTTGCTCCTAAAGTCTAATGAAATGAACCTCTTACCTAAGGAGAGACTTATGCTTGAAACATGACGAGAAGAACAGTGCTTGGTGCTTGGAAGTGGGAACAAACATATTACACCAGAACTTCATAGTGTTTTTACTTTTTATTTTTTGGTTGGTGAAGACAGCACCTTAACAGCTTGGAGAAGAAAAACATGACTGAATATCTTAAATAAGCTTTGGAAGGTGGTCTAATAACCTGAGCAAGATTAAACATATTTCAACACTCACCCTCAAGAGGGACACCTTGGCAATGGACATGGGGAGCTAGGTGCAATCCATAGAACATGCACATATGTGTACAAAGAGCCCAGGAGAATTAGTGTGTCTAGGGGATGATTTTTTGAACTCGCGACAGAACCTTGTTCTGATACCATACTAAGAAGTAAATTACCCACCTCTTCCAAAATTCATAAGTGTTAGAAGAGGTATGAATTAATATAATTACTATATTCGACAGATCTGAATCCACTCATCCAATGTAGATATCAGCTCTAGGGGCCCACATGGATTTAATCTTAACCCGAATTTGGTATATATAAGGTCTTGTATAAGCAAACTATCCCACAATTGAAAACCTTCACAGTTGCTTACTTCTTTTATTATTTAAATTATTTTAAAAATTAGAATCTTGAAATAAGGTTTAGCCCATCACTCAAAATTTTTTTTGTCTTCTTAGCCTTAAAGTCTCTCCCCTCCTTCTAAGCATCCAACACATTTTTTTTCTCCCTATAAAAACTCTTAAAATCTCTTATTAATTTCCTTGAGTCTTTGGTTCCAAAATTCGCTTCCTCTTCCCCCAGCATCCCCCGTATCATCTTACTCTTAATTATTCATCCTCCTAAACTTTCAACACTGTCTCCCTCCTAGATCTTCTAAACTCTCTTAAATTCTCAACCTTTTAATCATTAGATTTTCATTAATTTCTCTGCCCTCCCTTCAAGAGTCCTACACAATTATAGATAGATTACAATCAATAAAGGGGTGATTTAGGTGCCACTGGTTTTGCTAAACTAAGTATCCCAACCCTTCATAGTTAGATGCATGGTATCAAGAATTCAATTTAACTCAACAAAGCCATATCCCAACTACTTGAGATCGGATACACAAATCTTGATTTGCTCCATCATTCTAGGCTATCTTGGATCATATTTTCTGTTACATCACAAGCACTTACCTATTAACTCTTTGTAACTTTAACCCAAGTCAATTTTGATCTTCCTAGTTGTTAATTATTATTATTATTATTTGAAAGACCAGTCTTTCGTCTGATCATTTTATCACTGTCTAACTAATAGCTCATTTTCTTTTTTCTGTATAAAAGACAAAACTTACACTCCTCTTTTTAAATTCTGTTCATTTAAATCTGTTCCCAAGCTTGTCCCTCATCGTACAAACTTCGAGAGTGGATTGTATCCGGTCCTCTTATCATCTGCTCCTCTCTGCACCCTGTGAGGGGGAGGGCACATCAGCACTTACAAGTGAAATGCACCCCCCAGAAAGTGAAAATCACTTGTCGGGTGCTGATGTGCCGTCCCCCTGACAGGGTGCAGAGAGGAGCAGATGATAAGAGGTGCGGTTACAATCCACTCTCACAAACTTCTCACCCCTATCGTCCATTTTATCTCCTTAGCTGCCACATGCCTCTTGCATAGAATCATCTCATGCATATAAAGTATCATGACCCATCAGCTAAGAGGTTTCCTATACCAAAAATCACTATTGTATTTTATTAAACGTGAAAATTGATTAATTTTAAATTTTAAATATTTTTTATCCTTAATATATATAAAGTGTTATTAATATTATAATTTTTGCAATATTATTGTTACATATTATATTAATTTATTTGTTATACCGATACTTATATAATTATATATACTTATTTAACTTAAATATCTTTATATGTATCTCTAATGTATTTTAAATTTCAAATCTCTCTTACCGTAAATTTTCCTACTCCATGAACAAAAGCAGCATGGGTTAGTTCTTCTTTTAGTGATTAGTTCGTGTGTTTTTCTTTTATCATGGGGTAGCTTGCCGTAAGGAAATTGCAGCGATGGATATTTTCTCATTTTAGATATGTTTTTACTCAAAATCATAAGTAATTTTAGTATTTAAATAAAAAATAAAAAAGAAAAAACAGGCGTGCACACCCACACAAAAGTATATAGAGATCTACTGTTCTGGGACCAAAATTGGTGTCACCATGTGTAACATGCACTGTGTTGTGTTTTTGAATTTTGGTGCATTTTTTGAGACACGTACTTTTTAAATGAAAACTTTTTTTAACATTTTTAACCTTATACAAAACCACATGTCAGCTCGTAGTATGGTCACACCAATTTCCGTCACAGAACAATTTGCTCCCCTAAATAAATTATTGATTGATCCATCACCACTAGAAGGTTCCTTTCATTTTCATGATGAGAGCTCCGTTACCGTCTAATGCTAATCAGTCTTTCGTCTTGTTTTTGTATTTTCCCCCTTTTTCTTCTCCAGTGACGAGCGATGTAAATGGCGTACAACAAGTGGGACAATGAAGGGTTGCTGGACTTTGACGAGTGACTCTGGGAAATAAAGAGGAAAGGGATTGTTTGTGTAGAGGACAAACAATAACGTAGACTTTGGACTTTATTCCAGCCGTGGATCCAACGCGCAGGCCGGAGTCATTATCACTATATTGCTCGGTTCAGTCAATCCACGGTTACTTCCAATTGTCGAAAAGTATGTTCTTGAGCCAGAGCGTGAGGATAAATTCTCCCCTGCCCACACATTATGTGTTGGAGCAGGAGATGGGCACTTACCCAAAGAAAAAATAAAAAAAATAAAAAAAATAAAAAAATAATCACTTTTTAGGGTATATGTCAGTTTCCTATCCCGATGATTAATTTATGGTAGGAAAAGATCCAGGATTTAGATTAGGTGGCAGGGCTAGGCTTTTTTATGGCCTAGGTCTTTTATCAGACTTGATATGTATACGTAGGGCTGTCAATGAACCGAGCCTTGGCTCGGCTTGTCATGAGTCTGAGCTTCCAATAGATTTCATTTAGTTAAGCGAGTCTGAATCGATTTGCGTAAGGCTCAGCTAGTGAGGGGATGGAATTAGGTATGGAAATTTGCTTTTCCTGTGTACTAGGATGACATCAGGGGGCTGAGTAACAGTACCTAAAAGAGACTTTCAAATTTTTTTTTTTTTTTTTTTTAGGGGGGGAGGGTCTTATCACTTTTCAGTATTGATGTGGCCACCCCCTGATGTCATCCTAATACATTACGAAAAGCAAATTTCCATACCTAATCCCAGCCCAGGTTGGAGCTAGGAAAGCACACATTGGTGGGGAACCCATGCCTACCTCATCCTTTGCGACCCCGTCAAATGACAGAAATTGACAACAGTAAATTAGGGACCCGGCTGGAATGGACTTGCCCCCATAGCTGACGAAAGTGCATCAAGGACTCTGATGGAAGGGACTTGCCCCCCAAAGTTGGCCAAAGTAAACTAATGCAATGGATTTGGCGCTCTTTACCACAATTTATTATCACTTTCCAAAAAAGAAAAAAGAAAACTCAATTCTTATCATTGTACCACACAAACATTTAAGCCAAACAGCGTTGGCAAGGAGCCATGTGCTTTCCTAGCTCTAGTAAGTTTAATAATCAAACAAAACGTTTCCACATGTCCGAGCTCATATGATGGAGAACAACAAAAATAACAAAGCCTTACTCTAACGACATGGAGTTGACTATACCAATCCAGCCGTTCCACCATTCCTCTCTAATTAGGGCTATATCTATTACTAAATCACAAGCTACTATATTTTGTCACTATTTTGCAGTTTGTATTATAAACCTGGATTCAAATTCCACCTTCAACCGTTATCAACTAATTATATATTATCCCGCTTGGTTATCACTAAAAGGTAAATATAAAAAATGAAAACAAATGTTTTGTGATAATGTTGTTGGAAAAGTTTTCTTTTTCGTCACATTGTCCCGGGTATGGGTACCCCAGGGTACTTGGTTAGGTTTGATACATATCCCAACAAAGAAGACCTTCTTGAGATTTCATCGGGGAATAATAAAAAAGATATCAAACTTTGTTTATCAACTAAATGATAACACAGTACAAATGCCTTATTTAACACAAAAGATCATGAATCTCTTCAGAGAAATTGCCTCACTTGATATCAAACAAGTTGATGATAAAAAATAGGAATGAACCAGGTTCATCCCTTTTCGAACTGAATTATAGATTAAGTTACTCCTCAAATAAAAATAAAATTTGATGTTGATTTTAAAGTTATTTTTTTTTTCTTCTCGTCTATTTATATCAATCCAAATAGTTACAATGGCTATAACTTTTTCTTCATGTCGTTGGGAGGTTTCTTTCACTTTTCACTCTTCTTTGTTGTTGTAACCACTTTCCATGCTGTGATAGGCGCCTATAAGGGGCATTTGGATTCGCTGTGTGACAACTGTTATGATAGCGGTAGCAGTTGCAGTTGCAGTAAGAAAGCGACAAGCTGAATTATACCGTTTGGTTTGCAATTTTTTTTTAAAAGTTATAAAAAAACAAACACTGCATTGAAACATTTTTATACTCTAAGATTAAAAAATAAAACGAATAAAATAACAATGAATTTTATGTGAAAACTCACAAGCCCTAATGTATTTGAGTATATGATTGACCTAATATAAAGTGCACTATATGAATCATAATTGTCACTTAACAATGGCAAGTAATTAGCAAAAAATAGATTAAAAAAAATTTAGTCTCATATAGTTGGGTTCATGAATTTTAAAATAAAAATTATATATATATATATATATATA
>JAOXJP010274970.1:0-19896 GCA_025762735.1 Platanus orientalis
TGAATTTGATGTCTCTTTTTTGACACCTACTTTTCATCTTAACTGTTTTTTGGACATTTTTAATCCTCAACACAACATGTGTCCGCTTATAATTCACCATGCACACTACATACTCTTTTTCACCAAATAACATTTTCTTCACACACACACACACACACACACACACACACATATATATATATATAAGTTTGGGCTTCGGGCCGGGCCTTGGGTTGGGCTGAGGTAAGCTTAAGCCCAGCCCTAATAAAGGTTCGGGCCTTTAACTTAGGTTCGGGCCCTTATCGGGCCTAGGTTGGGCTTTTTGGGCCAAATTTTGGGTTCGATCAGGTCAGGCTCGGTCTGGCCCGAGCCCATGCTCAGCTCTAGCTGGGCCAGTCTGAGACCGGCCCGAACTTGGCCTAAAAATTGTCCCAAAAAACATGGCTTAAGCCCAACCCAAGGCCCAAATTATATACATAATAAGTTTTTTTAAATCATTAATATTTTGTAGTTTAGTTGGTAAAAATAGCCTGCAAAAAGTATTGAGTTTGACTCATAGTAGTGAAATTAATGATTTTTTTTTATAAAAAACAATCCTTTAGAGCTTAAATATATAGTTCTTTAAGTTTTTAAAATTGATAAAATCGTATAGATCAATTAGCCAGCCCAAGCCCGATAAATTAACTAGGGCCAAATTTGGGCCTAAGTTTTTGTAAAAAGTTCAGGCCCAAACCTGGGCCCTATCCCATACTTTAACTACAGGGCCAAGCCCAGACCTAAATGGCCCGGCCCAAACTCATCAGGCCTTTTGACTCTTAAAAGATATCCTCTAGCTCATCGGTCCATATGCAGTAGAAGTCGTGGTCTTGGGAATACATCATACAATAATATTCTTCCACTTTGGATAATAGTTATGATACATGATACATAGTGTAACTTCAATGCTGGACATATGTAAAATCTTTGCCAATAATTGGATTTTATTTTAGTTATATGAAAAACAATGTATCCACATTGGCATGAACAAAAAATTCTCTCTTTTGATCTATCTGAACATTTTATCAAAATTTTCCAACCAAAAATGCGATGGATTACAAATGATAATCCAATAGCTAAGACATAATAAGGGAGAAAAACAGGTTGTCCAGTATTGCTTTTAATTTTTTCTAGAAGAGCAGTTATTCGCTTTCTCTTTATATTTACAATAATTGCACATTATTCTTTACATCAACAATGTTATTATGCAAAAATAGTCTTTGAACCACCTTGTTCAAGTAACTTTGTGCTATTCTATCCTTGGGCATTTTCTCTAAGCAGCATTTCATTTCATTTCTGCAATAACTGCCTTTTATACAATTATCATTCAAAAACTTATTTTACATCTATTATTTAAATAGGTTGTCATTTAAAACAACCCATCAAATTATATAAAAGAAAGTATATGATCAATTAATGTAATATAACATATTATCCTATGTAATCCTTGACTTCATTTCAAAATGTTTGGAACAAGCCTGTAATCAAATGCTCAAACAAATAAAAAATTTACTTAAGTAATTCTCATGCTCTACATGGATTCATTTTCATTGAAAGTCTATATTTACCACAATGTTTCACTATAACTTGATTCGAGTGGGCACATGCATGTGTCCTACAAGGTTATTTTCATCATTACTGTAGGAGGGCAAAGAGGTGCATAATTACTACAAACCCTCCATTACCCCTTATGATTGACAAGAAATGCCTCATTTACATTTTTTTTTTATCTAAACCTCATTTACATTTAAGTCTTATGTTTAAAAACTTCAATAAAACTTGCCTCTTGTACTATGGTTCTTTGATGGCCAAATTTTCTTTATTAATTACTTTGTCCTACATACCATTAAGAAATCACATTTACAATATGCAAATGGAAAGTTTATACACCAATCTAATCAAGATGTCATTCAATTTTCAATATTTAAAACAATGTTAAAAAGAAAAAATGTACAAAGTCTCATGCATCAAATACCACAAATTAAGAAAAAACATTGAGCCCACTAGTTAATAGCGAACCTGGATCCTCCATAGCACTTTGTGCTCTGTGGTTCCTACGCTACCATTGAGCGCACGGCACCTCAACACAAAACAAGCTGGAGTATGAAAACATTAGGGACTAAAACCTTTTTGGAGCTGACTTGCCTGCATAGGGCTTTGTGTTGTAAGTCTCCATGTTGTCGCAAGTTGTAACTTGCTATCTTAATTGAAATCTAACCCTATGATGCCTCTATATTTGTTGGAAGAGTTATTACTAAGTCTCTAAATTGGCATGTGACTTAGTTAAATATCCAAGTGGTACATGTTTGATGAAGATATATCTCCATGAATATAAGTTGAACGTTCAACTAGTCATGGTCTCGTCATTGACCTAAAGGCTTATCCAAAAGAAAAAATATGAATTTTATTATTTCTGAGATCCTATTGGGACACAACTTTTAGGCTTTTTGTCAAATTTTAACAAATAGATACTAGGAATCCTAGTTATTAGTAAAACATTGTTTTCTCCATTTTTGTTCATGTAGTATTGTAGACAACAATAGAACAAACAATTACAGTGGTGAAACCCATAATTTAAGGGTACATTTGGATTCATAGAATTGGAATTGGCTTTGGAACTCCAAGTATGTAGAATTGAAAGCTGCTGAATTGAATACAGTGGATTCAGAATTTTATCATTTGGATGCACACACACACACACACACACACACACACACATATATATATATATATATATATATATGGAAATGGAATTAGAATAACTATAATTAATATCTAAAATGATCTAGCTCATGCTCCTTAAAAAGAAATGATTTAGTTTATGCTTCTAGTTCATTCCACATCCAATTTAACAAATCCATGTCATTCATGAAGGCCACTTTTCTATCAAAGTTATCAGGTAAATAAGCAGCCTTATATATATATAAATAATTCTTAACCAAACCAAGGTTTTAGCGAGTTAAGCTTAGTGAAGCTTAGCTCAGGCTCACTTAGGAAATGAGCTTAAATCAAGGCTTAGGCATAGCTCTGTGAGCTTAAAACAAGGCTCAGGTTAGGCTCATAACGAGTTGATCCAAGGTAGCTCAGCTCTTTGATAACTGTAGCCCATCATCAAGGACTCCCCTGTCCCATAAGTTGGACACCAAAGCTTTGCATTTGACATGCCTGGGCTTCTATATGACCTTCAGTTACATTATGTCTACTCTTATTGGTATTTTAATGCAATTTTCTCACTATGAAAATAACTTAGGGAGAGAAACTAGTTAGAAATTTTCCCTTTCCATAAGTTCACAAGAGCTAGAAATTCCACTTGGTATTTTGGTTAGTTAATTAATAAAATAATAGAGGAAATTTTGGATACTTTGTGTTAAAAAAACTCCTCCCAATTGCTTGAGGGAAGAGGGCACTTTAGTCATTTGAATAGACTCGAAGCATCAGTGAAGGTATTTTGGTCACACACCACTTTGTAAAAGGAATTGGAAATAATAGCTTATTGGTTCTTATTTAAATTTTGTGATTTGGGGCTTCAATTCGGCACTCTAATTCTGTGGGGATTTGATCCAAATCCATTTCTGTAATTTAAAATCGACCCTAAATGACATAAATGGATTTGGTTACTCCGATTCTATTTCCATTCTTCCATTTACCTACATCCAAATGCACCCCAAGAGAACAAATAATTTTGACACTGTTATGCATAATCGTAATTATTCCCCTAAACTACAAAAATATTAACTTGACTTTTGGCATTATTTACATTTTCTCCAAATAAAAGAATCAATTAAAGCTCTTTTGTTATCTAATCTTGGTGATCAAACAAGAAAAAATAATAATAAGAAGAATCAATTAGAACATTTATTTATTAAATCTTTGGTAACCCAATAATTTACAATATACTTACAGCTTTTTACATAGTATTGAATTGTGAAACATGAAATTTTAGAAAGTGATGCAATTTCAAAAGGAAGAAATGTATTTTCTTGGTAAGATGGAATGTGATCATTTCAAGGATTATTTTAGAAGCTTGGAAGTTATATTTTAATATACATCCATACATAAACAGCTATCTCTAATAAACGTTCCTAATTGATTTTTAATTACAAAAATATATTTTTTTTCATAGCCAAATATTTGAATGCTCTTAATATTAGCAGGGTCTAAAATCTGATGAAAAAGGGCATTGGTTACCGAATATCCACACACTGCACTAGTTTGAATGTTTTGAATGGTTTATTCACCTTTAGTAAAATAGTATCATTTAAGAGAACTGGTATGTTGAGTGTTGTAATGATCATGCATTCACATCTTGTTACTAACGGTGTTTTTCTCCTCGAGTGAGAGTGATACAGAGAATATTGAAGAAAATTTCAATCATTTCATGGCAGTTTTGATGGCTTAAGAACTCGTTAATCAACCTAGAAAAATTATAGAGACAATTAACTTAAACAAACATCATGTTTAGATATGCAATTAAGATCCTAATTACAACTTTATATATCATAATCGGGAAATAAACGATCACAAATAATAACAATGATTGACAACCATATCTTAGTAACATCATTATAGAGAGAGAGAGAGAGAGAGAGAGAGAGAGAGAGAGAGAGAGAGAGAGAGACCCCTCTCATTATAACTTCAAATTATAACTTCAAATTTAAGTCCAACCTTCTGGAATTCTCTTCATCTCCATCATCATCCCCACCTAGAACCATAATATCATGGTATATATTTGTTGCGTCAAATGAAATAACTGAGTCGAACATCTTCTCCTACCACTTGCTTCTGTTCTAATTGTCCAAGCAAATTCAGCTAATAACACATGGAGTGTGAGACCATATTGTCTACATGTGGTGGATAGAGACGATGGACATGATGTCCAGTTACTACCATTTGGGGTGCTGCAAGCCTAGGTTGGGGTATGAAACCATGTCCTAAAATGGATTCGACCGAGGGGGCAGGAGTGTTGTTTCCAAGCCCAAGTATAGATCCATTTCTAGGTCCACAACCAAGCCTTAGTTGGGTCCTAGTTGGAGGTTGATATGGGAACCCTGGCCTAAAAATGAGTATAGCAAGATGTTGGAAACAACTTTCCCTAGAGTATGGGAACATAGACACTAGGAAATATGAGTGTGAATAGGATAGCCTTAAGTTTTCCTGCTGAATGGCTTCAAGTTGTCTTCTTAATTGGGCTCTTTTCTGCTTATGGGAAAATCGGTGCCTAGGAGAAGCCTAAGTGGTGAGGATCTTCGAACAATTTGAGCACCAATAAACCTAGCATAGCACTTGTTGGTGATGAGCCTGCTTGTTCAATCTTAGCTAAGCATATTGGTTAGGCCCGGATTCCCCCTGGTAATTGCTTGAGCTGAAGGCACCATTCTGCATGGTGATGAAAAGTAAGAAAAATGGAAGAATAGGACAGGTTCAATTTTTCCTATTGAATGGCTTCAGGTTGTCTTCTCACTTGGTCTCTTTTCCACTTATGAGAAAACTAGTGCCTACGCACAACCCTATAAGTGGTGAGGAAATTTGAGCACTAATAAACCCAGCTCACCACTCGTTGGTGGTGGGCCTGATTATTCAATCTTATCGAAGCATCTTGGTAAGGCCAAGATTTCCTCTGGTAATTGATTGAGCTGAAGGCACCATACTGCATGACAATGAAATGCATGAAAAATGGAGGAGGAGGAGGAGGAAGAAGAAGGAGAAGAAGAAGATGATTTTGATAAATAGATAACTAGAGCAAAATTTATAGAAAAATTAATCTTCCTACCTCAAAATAATAAAAAAGAAAGATTCTGTGGATAGGTATGAATTAATATCTTAGGCACACATGTAATGAAACGAGAAGCTCTATCTGTCTCCAACCCACGTAGCATGCAGAGGTTTACTTCAAGAGAAAACCGTCTAGTGTGAAATCCCTCCATAGTTCAAATGGTCCAATCACAAACACGTGGTTGTGATTTGAGTGAAATTTAAAATTCAAATCTCAAGGTGAAAAGAAGCAAACATAGTTGTGGTTGTGATAGAAGTGTTTGGACTTAGAGGAATTTCGAACTGTAGACAATTTCCTCTTGTTTACTTCTCACTTTACCTCTTCTCCTCCCAAGTGATTCTCTAAGTTCGATGAACAAAAATAGGTCATCATTGGTCCAAGGAGATAGAGTGATAAGAACAAATTAAAGGCCACAATTGTCACTTATGCATTATAAGAAACAGTTTTAAGGCATTTTCCTCCACATTGCATTTACCAAAAATAAAAATAAAAAATCTTCCTGCATGATGTAATAATATTTTGAAATGATGTTATTGAGTCCTCATAATAATATTCTGAAATGATATTATCGAGTCCTCATTGGTCCAAGGAGATAGAGTGATAAGAGCAAATTAATGGTTGCAGTTGTCACTATGCATTATAAGAAACAGTTTTAAGGCATCTTCTTCCAAGTTGTAATAATATTCTGATATGTTATTACCAAGGAAATACATAATATTTCCCACATAAAATTCAATTATAAAAACATGGGTTCTATGCTAGTCTTGTTGGCCAAGTGTTGTAATATGAGGTTGGTTGATTAGCCCCACCTTAAGCCTCACTCATAAGAGTCTGAATCATCTCCAGTTAATCTAGAGAGATATCACACCAATACCTACCCAATTAGTGTTGTAGAGCTCTAGCATCGCTCATATTCCTCTCGTCATGCTTCTTTTCAACATCATAACCCTCATGAATATAGAATCTTGTATGGATGTGTAGGCACCTAAAATTTGTGTAAATTATAACTTAGGGGCTTGCACTCATACAAATTACATAAAATCCCTAAAGACTACAAATGGGCTCTAAACCCTTATAGGCCCATTTTGACTTACGTCTGGGTTTGTAAACAATAATATGGGCCACAAATCCTAATATTCCAAATCACTAGTGGCCTACAACCTAAGAGAAGTTCTTGGGTCTCATCAATTTTCTTCTCAAAAGAAGAGATATGGATTCACAAGAGATAAATCTTATCTCTTAATGGGCCTTATCAATCAAGATAAGGATTGGTTATGTAAGTAGGAGAAACGACTTCTCATCAATCTAAATTCTTAAGTCTATAAATACCCAAGACTCTAAAGCTAAAGGAAACTTCTATTAAAAAAAAAAAAAATTCAAAGACTTTGAGAAATCTCTTAAACTATAAAGAAGAAGTGAAGAAAAGCCACACCAACACTTGATGTACTTAGAATTCAATTATTCAAAAGAGATCTAGTAGGGTATATGCATATGGGCCTAGTCCAAGCTGAGCCTTTGTAGGCTTAGGGTAGGGATGAAAGTATTTGATTATTATCCAGCTCTGGTTCATTTCCGTATTCGTTTAAAGCAAATATGGATATACATGTATCCGTTTCGATTAAATATCCATTCGCGGATATACACATATCCATCACAGATAATATTTGAATCCGATTAAATATTTGGCTAATTATTCGTATCCGATTATTATCCGATATCCGGTTAATATAATAAATATATATGAAATATATTTTTTAATATATATAGAAAATGAATGTAGACCATTGGATCAAAATAAATCCAACGGTCTACACTAAACCCTATCTCTCTATCATATAAAAAATTTTAAAATTTTTTAATATCCAGATATCTATTAACTAAATATCTGATAATATCTGATATCCATTTATAATAATTGGATATATCCGATTATTATCCGATATCCAATAAACTTAACAAATACAAAATCGAACATGCTTTTCAAATATCTGCTTGGATAATAATCAAATTCGGATATAATGGAAAATATATGAGCCGAATTCGGATGTACTACTATCCGCATCAAATCCTACTCATTTGCATCCCTAGCCTGGGGTAGGCCTAGCTTTCTACATTACGGGCTTGGGTCTAAACAAAACTCATAAATCAAGGCTTGAGCCCAGGCCAACTTTATTGTGTGGGCCTCAAGCTGGGCTCGGGCCAACCTAAGGCACTTTAATATATTATATAAAACTAAAGTTTTATAAAAAGCACTTCATATTTATATAAAAATTTTAAAACTCAATATATCTATATAATGGGATTCAGTCCTTGGGCCTTAGTGTTGGGCCCTTGGACTTTAGGTTGGGTTAGGTTAGGCCCGAGTATGGCCCAAAAATATGATTGGGCTTCAATTTCAGGCCTAGAGCTCTATCAGGCCTAGTCTTGAGTCATTCTTTTGAGCCAATTTTTGGGCAAGGCCGGGCCAAGCTCAAGCTAGGCTGGACAGGGTTCAGGCTGGCCTGGTCCTATGCACAACCCTAAGATCTAGTCATACAATAAGAATAAACTCTTCAAAATCAATAAAGTGCAAAGCGCGGAGTGAAAAAAAAGAGCTACATAAACACATCTAAAGCTAAGAAGAATGTCATTAGGCCCTTATCTTTAATATTGCTTGTTAATCAGAGGTTATACTCATTTAGCTAAGTTTAGAAGTGTTAAGGCTAAATTAGGTCTAAAGTGTGGAAGTTAATAGTGGTTTTTTACATTGTAGCTGATATTCATTAATTGCATTATTTTAATAGGCGTACATAATGATGTTGTACTTGTCATTGACAATCAAAATATAAGCATTTTAACATGAATGATTTATGCCTACGTACTCTATTTAAACTTCTATGTTTTATCTAATGTCAAAATGATATTGGATTTTTTTTTAAGTGAAGGAGGTAACACAAGCACACACACACACACACACACACACACACACACAATTGATAAAAAAACCTCACCACCTAAGGGATAAAGAGAAAAAGAAAGAAATGTTCAACACTCTATAGAATTCATCAAATAGATACAAAGAAAAACTTGCCACTAATTGGAATGCACTGAAAGGATAAGAGTTAAACAAGAAGAAATCTCTTTTCTTAATAAGCCAAATGTTGATTCTATTCAACATAACACTCTAGAAAACTTATACATGACTAAAGACTTAAATAGGACTTGGCTTGGAACAAACCTCCAAGTAAAGAGAGACTCACAATAAATTCTCACATTTTAAGATATCAAATTAGAGTTTCAAGACTAAGACTCATAAACCATACTTTGGAATTGGAAAAGATACTTTTGAGAATGAAATAAGTTAACTAGAAATAAGAGAGATCAAAATTCACTACTTTCGGATTGCTCCCTGTCATCCCAGATACCCTATAGTAAAATGACCATAATCTCCCTAAAAGTTCTACTTTGTATGTTGTTTGGTCTATTGGAAATTAGAGACATAAATCTTTCCAATGGTATAAGTCTTTCATGCTAATTTTCATAGAGTTAATACAGTTTTAATTTTGAAAGTAACTCAAAATTGTTGACTAAGGCTCTATCAAGACTTCACCCAATTGATGTTCTATTTTTGCTAAGTCATTCACTACAACAAAAATACCTTTTTTAAATGTTGTTCAGAGGTGCGTTGCAAAAAGTCGTAGATTTTGTGCAGCGTTTTAAAAACGCTGCATAAAGTACTTTACACAACATTTTACACAGCGTTTTAAAAACGCTATCTAAAATAAACTTTAAACGGCGTTTTGAAAATGCTGCATAAAGTGTATTGTAAAATGCTGCTTACAAAAAGGCTGCCTAGAGTGGACTTTATACAGCGTTTTAAAAACGTTGTGTAAAGTACTCTTTTTTTTTTTTTTTTTCATTTACCTCCCCTAGTCTCTTCCTGACATTTTCCAACCTAACAACTACGAAAATTTCCAAAAATATCACCACCATGAGATAAGGAAACAGCAGTTGTCTCATGATGTATTAGTTAATTATAAAATAAACAAGGATCCAGTAAGCACTTCGAATCTAACAAATGAAAGTCAAAATCAACTCTTGACTGATATATCCAGGGAAACACTCAACCATCTTAAATATCACTCAGTAAAAGTGCCAGAAAGAATTGTTCCAAAAACAAAATACTTAAAACAATTACAAAGCATTCATGTCCTTGCAAGTCCTAGACGACAAAACTGAGCATAGCAACATTTGCCCAGAAAACGCAATAAACAGTGACAGAAGGAAAAATATATTAGTATCAAGAGAAAATAAAATTGTGTTTCTCAACCTTACCTCACTCCTCCAGGCCTGTCGCCTCAACAACAAAGAAGGCAACTTATAGCTTGTCCTCAAACTCAGAAAGCGGCATCATCTGCTCCTTCAAGCCTTTTCTCTTCCGGATGTCAACCACCAGATTTGCTGCCTGTGATCCAGATTTGAGTGGGTCGGAGGACATCATGTCCCAATGATCAAACACACAACTGTGCTAACATTACCACAAGCTCTCTACACTTTTTGTTTGCAGATCAATGAAATAACTGGGATCAAATATCCTTGCATACTTCCATGTATGCCGCTTATATTTCTCATCAACCGGTTCCAAAAAATAAAGCTTCAGAATTTGAGCTATTGTGTCCAATGCATGATGCATATGGTTGCGATGCAATGCACTCATCAAAACTTGTGGGTCACAATTCAATGTACTTCTCACCTCATTGAACATTGTGAGAGCATGCATACCTGTACATGACAAATGTTGCTCATATAGCATGCTCCTCAAAGCTTTGTCCCTCTTTGTCAGCTCATGCTCATAAAGAAATGGACACAGACTATCTGTGAAATGACCAAAGTATGTGTCTATGCTTTTAATCACAATTTCTTCAGGTGCAAACCAATTTATGGCAAAGGGGAACCCAAAATATTTGTGAAATTGTTGTTTAATGTGATTCCATGCCTTCAAATATTTTTCAGCTGATTTTCTAAACAGTCTGAGAAAAGATGCTGCCAAATATGTGACAGAAGGCAAGTAGAGGGTTGGGTCATAATCCAATTTGCCCAGCTTCAGTGTCTGCCCAGTACAAATCTTCATGTCAGAGAATGCAATTGGCTCATCTTCAGCAGTGCCTGTTGCACTTTGGGGTGGAAATTTCTATCTTCTAGTGGTTGGTGATTTCAAATTCCTAGCTAAAAAGAAGATCCTAGCTATAGTTTTCTGTGTGATACCTGAGGTTAACTCAGTCAAGAAGAGACCTGTGTTCTCAACCAACTCTTTATCTTGGGCATGGTATAGTTTGACTGCAACCTTCTCTAGTAAATTATTGTCCGGCCAGTCACATTTTTCAGGAGCTCTAAATAATTCAAATGACTCCAAGCCCCTAAATAAATCAAGTGTTAGAGAGGAAATTGGTTGAGCCTCTTCTTCTTCCTCCTCTGCTGTAGAAGTGGCGACCTGGAGTCCTCCTAGAGTTTGCACCGGAGGAGACTCAGCTATACGCCTCCTCTCTACTCCTAATAAATCTGATGATTGCTGCACCCATGACATTTTGAATGGCCTAGGCCTATGCTTAACGAGTGTTGCAAATACTGGAAGATGCTCAGTGGATACCTTGGGCTGCCGTTGCAGACTTGCAATAACTCTGAAAAAGTGACAATTTGTTATTGGTTTATGTACATTATAAGGATGGAACACCTGTAATCTGTGCAGTAAAATCCAAAAAGGAAGGTCATGAAATGATGGAAACCAATCAATGTGTTATCTAACCCAGCTAAAGACTGATGCAACAACATTAGAGTTTTTGGAGAAAGTCTACCCTATTTGGAAGCCTAAGAAGAAGAAATCTCAAGGGAAGAAGACCAATGGGAGATGTCCATGGTAGAGGAGTGTGTAGGGTTTCTTAATTCTGAATTTTAAGCGTGTAATAAAGCTCTTTTGTTTATAGCCATAAAATAGGGTTTATTAGTTAATAGTGTTTTAGGGGTATTTAGGAAAGTTTTTATTAATTTTAAGTCCAAAAAAATAAAGGGGAATGAGTGTTGGTCATGTGACTAATATAGGGGGTATTTTATGGAGTTTTGGGTCCAAAGTTTTAAAAGGGATTAATACCCTAATGCTGTAACGATTTGGGCTATTGTAATGAATTAGAAATTATTTTTTAAACTCCCATGCGTGGGCAACCTTTCCTTCTTCTCTTTTCTATGATTCCAATGTAAGGAATCCATCTTTTTCTCTAATCCGCATCCTCTTCCATCTTCTTACATCTTCTTTCATCTCCTTATTTCCTATTCTCTCATTTACTTGTTTTTATCAGATTTCCTACAGTACAACAACAAACCTCCATCATTTCTCTTTACCACCCTTCTTTAACCTCACCTTCTTTGACCAACTATTTCATAAGGGTGTGTAAAACCCTTGGGTGGGCCATGTGGTCCCATTCCCTCATTGTTAGAATTCACTCCTATTAAATAGGAGCAGATTGGAAGACTCTCAGGTGGCATATAGTGCTTTAGCAAAGGTTTGAGAAAAATTTTCTCTCACTTAGAGTAAGATTAGGGCAAGACTTCTACACTTTTTGAGAGACCTTTAGGTCATCTACAAGAGGTAAGCACAGTCTCTAATCCTTTGAGCTATAGGCCTCACCCCATCTCCACTAGATTTGTTCATGGGAGTACCCTAAAAAAAGAACCTTTCCTCTCCTCATCCATTTCCATTTTGGGTTAAGAAGATGTGAAAACGCCTTTCTCTCTATAAGAATGGTGCGTTCCAAGGTATGAAGTGGGGAAAATATGTCATAATTGGGGTTTTGAATAAGACGACCTTTTCCTTTTCCTTTTTCATTTTTTTCATATCGAATAAGTAATAAGAATGAAAGGTGTTAGGCTTTTTATCATCCTTTCAGATATTGGTTGTACGTTACTTGGTGAACACTTCATTGGTTGCTTTAAAAATTCTGCTATAGTACTTGTGTGTAGGCAAATTAGATTTTAGCGTTTTGGAGGCTACTATTTGTCTTTGATTTCATTTACATTTCAATGTGGGATTGTTGTTTATCTCAACTACTGCATATTTATATCTATTTGAATCCGAAGGATACTTGAAATCCCTATACTTCACTGGTTTTTCCATTTAAATTCTATATTTAAGCATCTTCTTTAAACAAGTGTTTTCTAATTTATATAGCTAGAAACATCCGAATTTGGAGAAGAGCATCCCTATAGTCTGCCTGGAAGATTCCCAAAAGCCTGAAAATTTCTGACTCGTCGAAAGTATATTTTGATAATTTTCCACTTTTTAGGAAAATTATGAAATTACCACTAAGCAGAATTTTTTGAATTGATTAATTAGAGCATTATATAATATTAGAGACCGGTTGCTAGTGTTTCTAATAAAAATTGCATTAGGTTCCACGTCATTTGGTATCAAAGAAAGCTTCCAACTAAGTCCTATCTAGTTGGGTTATTGGGAAGTTCTTTCTTTAAATTTTTTATGTCCTAAAATTTCTTAAGAGGCAAACATGGTTCATACCATTAATACACTCTACAATATAGTGGATGAACATAATATAGACATTCGAGCTATAAATGGAGATGTTTAGAGCCTCAAACAAGAATTGGGAGCTTTAGACTCCAAGCTTACATCCATGATGAATCAAATGTAATAGGAGACATACAAGATGTTTGTTGAGCTTATGGCTAGGTTGCCTCCTTTAAATGCATCTGCTACAGGTAACCAATCAGATTCGTCGGAAAAGGATAATCATTAATCAAAGCAGCCTCCTTTAGGGCAATCTCATAGTGTGCATGGTATTGTGACAAGTCATCAAATTCAGCATGAGATCGTCTATCCCAAGAAAAATCAGGATTGATTTGAGCAGCCCAGATATGACTAGGATTTATATAAGTAACATAGGCATGGCTATGAAAATGGATTATATGTATCATGCAGGTCATCATGAATTGGATAGGCATGTGAGGTTAGAGGTGCAGGATTTTTATGGGCATCAAGATCCAGATGCTTTCTATTACGGGATCCATTGTGTTGAGGCATTTTTCACTTGGCATGATATCCTAGAGAACAAGAGACTGCAATTTGTTGAAGCCAAATTGAAAGACACAATCCGCATCTAGTGGGATAATTATAAGGAAGAGCATAGAAGATTGAGTATTCTGAGAAATTGGGAGGACTTGAAAGCAACCATGAAGAGATGGTTTGAGATTCCAGGTTACAGACAGAGAGCTCATCTGGAGCTTATGCAGTTGCAACAGAGATCTACTACAGTTGAGGCGTATACATCACAGTTTTATCACTTGTTACCACGAGCCAATATCATATGGGAGGATGAGATTGTGGTGGCTAAGTACAGACAAGGGTTACATCCTTAAGTTGTGGCTAGATTGTGTTCTTCTAGGCTAGCTTCCTTAGATGAGGTAGTGCAGATTGCTTATCAATGGAAGAGGGACTTTTGGGAATCCAAACCAAGAGATCTTTATTTGATGGTTTTTATAGAGCATCAAACCATACATATGGTGGTTCCCTGAGCAAACCAGCATCTAGGCCATAACCTAATGGAGCTTCTACAGCAACATTTAAACTAAGCAAAGCTTACAGCACCTAGAGCCAGACAGTTAGAAACTTCTAGTCAGGGGGTAGAAGGACATGTTTTAAATGTGGAAGTCCTAACCAAATATCTACCCAGTGTCCTTAGCGTGTCGTCAGAGTTACAGATAAACATGCTTCATCTGAGAGTGATGAAGATATAGAGGTGTACATGCCGACTGAGGAAATGATTGTGGAAGCCAAGAATGATCTTACACAACAACATTTGGAGCAGTAGGACGGTCATATGCTTGTTCTTCGTCATATCTTGACTACAAAAGAGGTTAAAGATTATGAGGATTTGAGGCAGAATAATATTTTTCATACCAAAATTTGATGTAATGGACAACTTTGCTTACTTGTCATTGATGAAGAAAGTTGTGTCAATGTTGTGTTTGAAGAAGATTGCAAGAAGTTGGGTTTAAAGATTGAACCACATCCTAAACCCTACAAGGTTGCATGGGTAAACAATATTAATCTAAAGATTCGGGGATGGTGCATGGTTACTTATAAGATTGGTGAATTTACTGAGCATGTTTTATGTGATATACTACTACTTAAAATATGTCATATATTACTTGAGAAATCGTAGTTATATGCCAAAAAAGTACAACACTGTGATTTCAAAAATACTTATTCTTTCTTACATGATAAGAAGAGTGTGATTATGGTTCCTTGTCCAGACATGGGGAACATCAAGCTCAAGAAGACGACTAGATCATATTTGCTTCATCGGATTCCTAATGGTGATGGTATTCTTGGATCCCATCCTAACTCAACGAAGTTGAGTTCTTTTCAGAGGGGGGAGTTGATGTAGCAATAATAGGGTTTTTGAGGAAGTTATACCCTATTTGGAAGCCCAAGAAGAAGAAATCTCAAGGAAAAAGAGCCAAGGAGAGATGTCCATGGTAGAGGAGTGTTTAGGGTTTCTTAATTTTGAATTTTAATCATGTAATAAGGCTCTTTTGCAGCCATAAAATAGGGTATATTAGTTTGTAGTGTTTTAGGGGTATTTAAGAAAATTTTTATAAAATTTTAAGTAAAAGATAGGAGGGGAATGAGTGTTGGTTGTGTGACTAATATAAGAGGTGTATTTTAGGGAGTTTTGGGTCAAAAGTTTTAAAATAGATTAATACCCTAATGTTGTAATGATTTGGGTTATTATAATGAATTAGAAATTGTTTTGCAAACTCCCATGCGTGGGCAACCTCTCCTTCTTCTATTTTCTATAATTCCAAGGTAAGGAATCCCTCTGTTTCTCTAATCTCCATCCTCTTCCATCTTCTTACATCTTCTCCCATCTCCTTCTTTTCACTTCTCTCCTTTACTTGTCTCTATTAGATTTTCCGCAATACAACAACCAACCTTCATTCATTCTCTTTATCACCCTTCTCTAACCCCACCTTTAACTAAATCCTTTCATAAGGGTGTGTAAAACCCTTGGGCGACCCACCTAGTCCCATTCTATCATTGTTAAAATTCACTCCTATTAAATATGAGCAGATTGGAAGACTCTTAGGTGGCACACAGTGCTTTAACAAGGTTTAAAGAAAATTTTCTCTCACTTAGAGCAAGATTGTGACAAGACTTCTACACTTTTTGAGAGACCTTTAGGTAATCTACAAGAGATAAGCATAATTCTTTCAGATATTAGTTATACGTTACTTGATGAACACTTCATTGGTTGCTTTAAAAATTCCGCTACAATACTTATGTATAAGTAGATCATATTTTAGTGTTTTAGAGGCTACTATTTAGCTTTGATTTCATCTACATTTCAGTGTGAGATTGTTAATTATTTCAACTACTACATATTTACATCTATTTGAATCCGAAGGATAATCGAAATCCCCATACTTTACTGGTTTTTCCATTTAAGTTCTACATTGAAACATTTTTCATAAATAAGTGTTTTCTAGTTTATATAGCTAGAGACATATGAATTCGGTGAAATTTGGAGAAGAGTATCTCTATAGTCTATCCAGAAGATTTTCAAAAGCCCAAAAATTTTTGACACGTCAGAAAAGTATTTTGATAATTTTTCACTTTTCAGGAAAATTACAAAATTGTCACTAGGCAAAATTTTATGAATTAATTAATGGGCTGCTAGTGTTTTGCATATAAATTGCGTAGGGTTCCGCATCACAGTCACTATTAAAGACATAAAAGCATTTAAAGGAAGCCAAGTCCTAGGATGTCTGATGTAGAAAGATCAGGGAAGGGGTACATGGAAGGTATGACAAAGAACATTAAACTCTAATGGCCTAAGGGGGTGTTCGGTTGGAAATTAAGTGGTGGAAAGTAACTCATATCGTGGAAAATGGTATGGCTTTCCTCTACTGTTGAGAGAAAGTTGCGTTTGGTTGAAAATGAAATCAAATCTTCGAAAATAACGCTTTCCATTTGAAGTTTTCCGAATGGGATTTATACCTAGCTTTAAAATCTGACCAAATTGGTTGGATTTTGATAAGAAAATGATTCACGCGCGAAGGGTACAAATAGGGCTATTTGGGTGTTCTTGAAGAGGGTTCTTGTTTCTCTTGTGTGTAGTGACGATCGGTGGCATTGATCTTCCACGCCACTGGTAAGACTCCTCTCCTCTCATATTCCCTTTTCTCCTCTCCGATCTCTAATTCATCTTCTCTTTCATCTGTGCAAAACAAAAATCTGTAAGAGACAAAAAAAGAGCCCCAAGAAGCAATCAAGAACCATCCCTAAGTGATTTTCTTAAGTTCCTAGCTGATTTCATCACTTAACCCTATTACCTCTCATCTATAGGCTTGTGGCATACCCACATCATCAATCCTTGCTGTTTCTTTAAAGAAACTGAAGAGAATTTTTATATTCGCCCTGTGGCTGCTTCTCCCAAATCTTCCCTTCTCTATTTTCTCTCCATAATAGTTGATGAGTTACATTCACAGAACTCTATTACCAGTGGTCTACTAAAACCCCTTTTTCATTCCTTGTTTTGAACTTAAACAACCCTCTTTTATAAAGCTTTGGATTTCCTTGAGTGCCTTACTAACAGATCCCTGTTTGTTTCTTTCAAAAAAATCGGTCCTCAGAGATTAGTCCTTTGCGGCAGCCTAAGAATCTAGTTTCCAAACTGCTTTCTATCTGAAAACCTAAGGCCAATCAATTCTCTATATACTTGAGTTCAGCCCCTAGTTTAAACATTATTCACCTATTATAATACCTTGATTCCTGCTCTAGCCTGTTATAAACTCCCATTAAAATCTTTGATAAATAGTTACAGATTTCATCCCTTTAAAACATTGTTAACACCACTATGTTTGGCCTTTATCAGTCTATAAATATGCTAGATTTCTTACCTATTACCCACTGTTTACCCTATTTCAGACCCTGCTTCCAATTTTAAGACCCCATTTGTCCTTATTTATTTAGTCCCCAATTTCCCATGTTAACCAGTTCCTAGTTTATCATTACTTTTACCTTGTTTATGGAATCTATTTTAACAGCCAAAACAACCTGATTCTTAACCTCTTATTTCTAAGTTTGAAAGTTGTTTGTTGTTGTAACTAAGTTAGCATCTTTTTAGTGGTATTTCCTATATTTTGGGTGAGGTATATATCTCTTTTATGATTAAGTTTTGGGGCCTATGATCATTTGTCAACTAACTATAATAGTTTGGAATGTTGCCTTGGGGGTAGTATCAACCTTCACTTTTATAAAACAATTGTTGGATCTCAGTTTTCCAGATTTCAAGAGCTTATACATTGAATGGTTGGCTGTTCTTACTCTGATTTGATGTTGCATGGCCTTTTAATAGGATGTTTTGTTTATGTAACTGAGTGCAACTTCTTCTAGTTTCTTGTGGGCCCATAAACTCATAGGATAAACAACCTTTTTTTGGGTTGTCCTACATCAATAACTTCTTAATTTTTCTTGTTGAGAGTTACATTTGACCTTAACACTTGATATAGATGTGCATTTTATTCAGTTTTAAAACTTAGTCTTACCGATGATTTCCTCTAGCTTAAGTTTTTTACTTTTAGTAATTAAACTTACAACATTAATATGTTTTTTTTCTATTTATATTGCATTAATAACACATGATGTTCTGATTTTTCAACCACTGTCTTGGCTTGCTCAAATTTTGATTTTGTGACTAAACTATTATAAAATTGTTATTTGGTATATTTCATTAATGACATTGGATCTTCTACTCAAAATGGTTTGCAAGTTGTCTTAAATTATACTCTCCTGCATGGTTGTTTTATCAGATAATTTATAAATTATAGTAGTTGGGTACACTCTAGAGTATCAGTTAATGAAGACATTATGAAGGGTTATTGGTGGTCTAAAATGGAGCTAATGGTATCATTAGTTCGGTACACTCTAGAGTATTAATTACACTTCTAAAAATACATGAAATCGTTTCAAATGTAGATAGTTTTGTATCCTTTTTATCTACTACATTTCTTACTTTCTTGATTTTTATTTTGTTTTTTTTATCAAACTATTCTATAAAGGTCATAGAAGCCTCTTGCACAACATCACACCCTTGGAATGAATTTGGTTTTTGGATTGAGGGATTGGGTAACTCAACCCAACCTAAGTTTGATAATTATATATTTTTTTTGTTAGCATGACGTGTTTCACATAAGCATGGTCAAATAGACGAATTCAATAATCATATAGCTAATTAGTTGACATAATGTATTGACAAATGGAAAGTAATAGTGATTTTGACGTTGAGATATAAGTATGTCTATCAGCTACATGTGTATGTTATGCAACTTGCGTTGTGTTGGTAAAAAATGAGTTACATGGAGATAGGGCTCCACCCCAAAACACATACTTGACTCAACGAAAATTCCTCTCAAATATACTAAGTTATGACACAATATGTCATGAAATGCTATGCATGAATTTGGATTGCTTCCATAGGTTTGTGCATATTTTTAGAGGGACCGGTAGACTTCATGATACCATGCACTGTAGGGTTGAGGAGCAAGTTGCTATGTTCTTACACAACATTACCTTTGGAGTTAGGAGTCCATTGCGAATATACTTTCAACGGTTAGCTGTTACTTTAATATTGTTTTAAACTGCATCATTGAAATACAAGATGACTTTATAAAAAGTCCAATAGTCGACACTCCTATTCAAATTCAACAAAATACTAGATGGATGCCTCACTTCAAGGTAATAAGGCCAGTATGATTTTATTCTCATGTAGTATGCATAATAGGTATTAAATTTATATTTTTGTAGGATTGTGTTGGTGCCATTGATGAAACTCATTTACGGGTTAAAGCGTCCCCAGAAGTTGAGCCACGTTTTCGGGGTAGAAAGCACTATCTTATACAAAACGTGTTAGTTGCATGTGATTTTGATCTTAAATTCACTTTTGTCTTAGCGGGTTGGGAAGGATCAGCGTCAGATTCTAGAATTTTGACCTTGACCATTGCAATGGATGAACCTTTAACTTGTCTTGCAGGTGATTTATTTAATATTCTTCATGTAAGTA
>JAOXJP010274980.1:0-34341 GCA_025762735.1 Platanus orientalis
GCTGCAAAGAGTGTATGGGCCCCACCCCCTTTGTGTCTGGGCTCATGGTAGTACACAGTATCCTCATCGGCCCAGAGGATATGAGTCTGCTCAGCCCCTGGGTGAATTTGGTTGCAATCTATACAGTTGGCTGGAATATTACAAGTTGACATGGAACCAATAGAGGGTGTTGAATAGACAGGTTGTAGGGTAGCTGCTATTACGTTTAGAACGTTTCTTGGATTTCTATGATTATTGATCGCTTCTGTGGTGTATTTGTACACGGCACTCTGTTGGAGTTTTACAAGTTTCGGTTCTGTAAATATTAAATGAACTGTGAAGGTGTTGACTACTGACAAAAGAAATAAATAAATAAATTGAATATGCCAACGAACTAAATTGGTAAAGTCTGCGCATCGTACCACATGCCTGGGTTCAAAACCTGTCTTCACCTATTAATAAAATCATTAACATTTACCCATAAAAAATTAATAAGTAAATAAATAAATAAGGTGTTGAATGAACAAGTCATATGTATAGGGATGTCAGGCTCAGGCTAGTCAGGAGCATGAGTTGCCGAGCTCAAGTTTGGCTCAGGCTCCTTAAGGTAAGCTAAGGCTTGGCTCAGCTTATCTCACCAGAAAAAATAAAAAATAAAAAGGCCTAACCCCCTTAATGGTCCATTAACCTACTTTGTCTTATTTGAACGTTATTAATATTGTTTTTATATATAATTTTATTATAAAATTATTAATAGACCGAGCTTTTTATGAACAGAGTTTTTAGCGAGCCGAGCTTAGTGAAGCTCAGTTCAAGCTCACTTAATAAACGAGTTTATATCAAGGGTCAAGCTCGACTCACCAAACTTAAAACAAAGCTCAGGCTCAGTTTCATGTGCCAAGCTCCGAATTGAGCTGAATGTGCATTTAGCAAAGTGTGAGGTATATGGTTCATAAAAATAAATAAATGAGCTGTATCGGCAAACAGCATTTGACGTTTCTTATGTTGGTTACCTAAATTTGATGTGCCTCTTTCATTGGCAAGCACCATTTCGTTCTTGGGTTGTTGGTATTAAAAACCAAGAAAAGGAAAAATAATAATAAAAAGAAACTTTTTCATGCACTTTCTTGGCAACCAGATGGCTTTCATTGGTAAAAAAAGGCTGTGTTTGCATACTGAGAAAATCCAAACTTTCCATTGAACATTTCAAATTTTTCTGGGGAAAATTTACTGAGTGGTGTTTATTTGTCAATTGGAAAATCACTTCACGTTCTTGATCTTTTTTTTTTTTTCAATTAGGTTACATTGTCTCTCTTATTTGTTTTTCTGGGATTTTCTGAGAGCAATTGTCCTTTTTTATTTTTCTTCTCTTGGATCCTAGTACTTTCCCTTCCATTACACGCAATCAAAGGAGAATTCAGTTTCCTTCACTTCACACCCCTACAGTGAGTCTAAGGTAGGACTGACATTAGGGGCCAACACATCAGTGCCAAAAAAGTGACTTGCACTTTTTAGGGATGCTTTTCACTTTTTAGCCCTGATGTGTTGGCCCCTAATGTCAATCCTACCTTAGGCTGATTTCAGGTGCTCAGGGCACTTTCGGCCACTTACTTTGAAAACAGACATGCCGGCTTGACTTCTGTGAGCACAAAATCTGTGCATAATGCATGTCGGAGGCTGAGAACACTCATTTCAGCATTGAAAAGTGATTTGCATTTTTTGGTATGCATGCTTATCACTTTTCAATGCTGATGTAAGTGATCACATGCCTCTGAACATGAATTGTGCACAGATTTTGAGTGCACAGAATCTGGAGTGCAGACTCGCAGGTCTTTTTGCTTGAACCGCTCCTACAATGCACAAGAAACGTGTTCGAAAATAAATGGATATCGTTACTAGTATTAACCATAGTTCAGAAATTTTACCAGGTGGTAAGCTGTGATGCACGCCACTGTTGACCGTTTCAAATGAAGATAAGTCTAAGCCTGTTATACGCCCACGATCAGCTGGACTCTTTTCGTAAATATACTTGATTATTATCCTCTACGTGTTTACTAAAACACCCTCCTCCATCGTTAAGTGTAGAATGATTGATTGGTAGTAGTTGTCCTCTTTTGCTGCTGGGAAACCCACACCTGCTGGTCAACAAGATTCGTCAACAAGATCAGATTTTATTACTTTGATCCTGTTGTTACCAATTGGCGATTATTGGGTTTAACTTGTTTTCATCAAAATTACCCCCTATGGTTAGTTGGTAGGCTTCCCATTTTATTTCTCCGCTATAAAGTATCGCTCCTCTATTTGGTTAGTTGGATTTCAACTGCTCGACCCAGCTTTTATATGTTCTTGCCTTCTTGGGAACCTTATTTCTTTATGGGGCAGGTGGATAATTCTCTCAGACAAGGTATCATTTCTTAGTCTTAGAAAAGATTTCTTTTGAGTATATATCTAGAAATTTTTATTTTATTATCATTATTTTTGAATCTCTAGTGTGTTGGGTTGGATTAAGATTCTTTATTTATGTTTTTTTTCCCTCTGGATTTCAAGTGGGATTTATGTCTTGTTCTGTTCTTCTTCTTATTCATTGGGTTCAGTTTTCTGAATGATTTAATGATTTTTTTTTTCTTTTCTGATGGGTGAATGTTTTTGTTACTTCTTCCTTTGCAACCTTTTCTGGGTAGTGGTAGTTTTAAGGGATCTTTTCAATTCATTACAAATTGAATTGGATTATTTGATGTTATATTCTATTATGATTCGATGTATTGGCTTCGTTTATTTGTGTATATATGTTTCTATATCATTATTTACTTCTTATTGTTTTTGGTGTCTGCATAAATTTGGGTTCACCCTATTGAAGAAGAGGGATAAAGGGGATTGATTTTGGAAGGGCACCGACCCAACTGGACATTTGTTGAAGATGGCAGATTGATAAGTTTGTAAATTGTTTGTGAATTTTGAGAACACAGAACTGGATTCAGGAGCCATCTTCGCCCTCTTCATATACCCAAAAGGGGATCAAAAGGCTGTTTATTTCTGAGATATTTTGTTGTCCATCTGGTGTTTTGTCAAAACAAAGGAAATCTCATATGTATCTGATAAATGCTCGGTGTAGAGACTACACGTAACTAGATATGTGAAAACAATATTAGTTAAATGGCTGCAAAATCTTGTGGAGAATGTCAAAGTTACCTTGGAAGGAGTTCTGTTTGAGTCCTCTTCTATTCTGATTTAACAATATTTGAATTAGATCCTATACTTTCTTTATTTTTTAAAAGGATCCTGTCTTATTGAGCAATAAAGAGAGAAAAAGAAATAGAAGAAAAGAATTTGTGTGAGTATAATTTTTTTGATTTGGGCCATTTGATTCCTAGACACTCATAAGCCTTTTTTATGGCAATTCTTACCACAAAATGAGGACCTTTGTTACAGTGGAGGTTTCTGGCAAGGTCATGAGAAAGAATTATGTTATCCATGCCAGATCTGCTGGCAATAAAACTAGACACAGTTCATCACTAACAGTGCTGCATGGTACCAATTTCACTTTTTTTTTTCCTAATCAATTCAGCAATAAACATGTCTGAAGTTGCCAAAGATTTTGGAATACTTCACTTTCAAAATTAAGGATATATAAGTGGATTTGAATTCAAATAGAAGTTTTTTTTTCTTCAAAAGAAGCTGAGCACAGCCTTAATGACATCAGCTACTGCCATCAACTACCAAGGTCCAAGGCTGGAAAAGAAAATATTGAAGTGATTACTGATTAGGTCCCACAGCACAACCTTCTTAATCTCTATGCAGAAAGATATCCTTCTATGAACATATATGTTGATTTTAATCAAGGGACTTGTTCATAGTTATGGAAGACAACTCACTTGGTTTGCCTACACAACAATATGGAAGAAGAAGAAGAAAAAGGAGAGAAGAGAAGAGAAAAGGAGAGAGAGAGAAGGGTTAACGAGTGAATTGTATAAGTAGGGTATACTCATATACACCTTTATATC
This sequence comes from Platanus orientalis, assembly GCA_025762735.1. Lineage (NCBI taxonomy): Eukaryota > Viridiplantae > Streptophyta > Magnoliopsida > Proteales > Platanaceae > Platanus > Platanus orientalis. The sequence continues at coordinate 3,981 of JAOXJP010274980.1, forward strand.
TATAAATACAAGAGCATCCTCAAGACAGGAGACGGTTTTTCTCTGTAATTTTCCAAGAGTTATCATGGTATCAAAGCTTTACAATTAAAAGCGAGGTAATGTTGGAGATCAACGACTGAAGATATGCAGGAGTAGGAGTCGATACAAAGAAAAGAGACGAACTAGAAGATGACCTTTGATCGTTCTTAACTGATTCAGACATTCTGATGTATGATTGGGACGGAAAAAATAAAAAACTGATCAAGAACTAAAGTAGAAAACCTTACCGGAAGGGGATCTGAGATCTGAAGAAAGAGACAGATTGAGAAGAAGAAAACTGGATGAAGTAACAAATTTGAGAAGAAGACGATGTGATCTGAAAGATGAAAGAGGAATCGAAGAAGACAAGCTGAATGAGGAAGCGTCTTTGGATCTTCAGCGCTAGCTTGTGCGCTCTAATACCATGATAACTCTTGGAAAATTACAAAGAAAAACCATCTCCTCTCTTGAGGATGCTCTTTTATTTATAGATCACCATTACATCTCAATGTGAAGTAGTTACAACAAACTTGATTCCTCTCTCTTTTAGATTAATCTAACTAACCTATAATAGTATTTACAACTAATAACTACCTCTATAACTGTGATTACTAACATTATTAATATACCATAGTATAGGTATACAATACCGTTATGATATACAACACTCCCCCTCAAGCTGAGGAATAGATATCAATCATTCCCAGCTTGCTGATTAAAGACATTAATTGCACTCCCCCAAGTCCCTTGGTAAATATATTTGCAAGTTGATCTTTGGTTTGTATGTACGGAATGCATATGTTGCCTTTCTTTATGTGGTCCTTGATGAAATGTTTGTCAACTTTCACATGTTTAGTCTTATCGTGCTGTACTGGGTCATGAGCAATATTTATGATTGCTTTATTGTCATAGTACAGACTCATAGAACCCTGCATTGGAAACCCCACTTTAGTTAGCAATATTTTGAGCCATAAGGATTTGCAAATCTCATGCACCATTGATCTGAACTCAGCCTATGCACTGGACTTTGCAACCACAAGCTGTTTCTTACTCCTCCAAGTCACCAGGTTTCCTCCCATAAACGAGCAATAACTAGAAGTGGATCTACAATCTATTATTGAGCCTACCCAATCAGCATCAGTGTAGATTTCAATCCGAGAGTGGTCATATTTTCTGTATAGTACACATTTTCCTAGGCACCCCTTGAAGTACTAGAGCACTTTATATGCAGCCTCCAAATGATCTTATTGGGAATATGAATAAATTGGCTGATTACACTCACTACATATGTAATGTCAGGATGAGTTAAGGATAAGTATATGAGACATCCTATCAACCTTTGGTATCTTCCCGCATCAGTCAGCCTTTCACTGTCATCTTCTTTCAATTTATGATTTGCTTCGATTGGGATGAGACAAGGTTTACAGCCAGCTATTCCTGTTTTTTTCAATAAGTCCATAACATAATTTCGTTGGGAGAGAAATATACCCTATGTTGATCGAGCAACTTTTATTCCAAGAAAGTACCTCGAGGAACCTAGATCCTTGGTTTCAAACTCCCTGGCCAATTCATTTTTTAGCCATGCAATTTTCACTTCATCATTTTCTATGACAATTATATCATCAACATACACAATTAGGGCCGTTACTTGGTGGCCATGACGTTTGGTAAAGAGTGTGTGATCTGCTTGTGCTTGGTTATATCTTGCATTGATCATTGCAGTTCTAAATCTTTCGAACTAGGCGTATGGTGATTGCTTTAGGCCATTAAGGCTTTTTTCAGCTTACACACTTTTTCATAAGTACTAGATATATGAAATCTTAGTAGAGTGTCCATGCACACTTTCTCCTCTAAATCCCCATAAAGGAAAACATTCTTTACATCAAACTGTAAGAGGGACCACCCTTGATTTGCTGCTAGTGCTATGAATACTCATACTGAGTTCATGTTAGCAATTGGGGAAAAAGTTTATTGGTAGTTTATGCCATAAGACTGAGTGTACCCCTTTGCAACCAGCCTTGCATTATATCTTTCCACAGATCCATCAAACTTGTATTTTACAGTAAACATCCACTTGCATCCTACTAATTTCTTTCCCTTAGGAAGATCAACCAACTCCCATATTTTGTTTCTTTCCAATGCTCTCATTTCTTGTTCTATGGCATTCCTCTACTGTGTCTAGTTCATAGTCTCAACTACATTACAAGGAACTGTGATGGAAGATAGTGCGAAGGAAAATTTGCGAAAAGGTAGTGATAGTGCATGATACGAGACAAAATTGAACATTGGATGTTGAGTACAAGATCTCACCCATTTTTTAAGGGCAATAAGGTGGTTAAGATTTGAATTCTCAAGAACTTGAGTTGAGGGAGAAAGTGGAATTGTTACATAACCTATCTCAGGAGAGGGCTCCGAAGAAGTAAAGTCTTAGGGTGGTTCATGAGAAGGTGGATCTTTCTCTTGTACTTCTTATTTCTTCCTTCGATTGGAGTATTTCAATTTGTTCTCCCCTTCTTCATTTTCTCCTTTGTCATCATTCTCCCTCTTTCCATCATCACCACTATCAAAATAATATATGGAAACTGGCAGTGGTAAAGGGACTGATGACTACTTTTCACCCATAAAAGGCTCCCCCTAAAGAGGTGTCTGACTAGAGGAAAAGAAAGGAAGAAACTAAAAAAAAGTGACATCCCGGGACACAAATTTGCAACATGTAATTGGATGATAACACTGAAATCTTTTCTGATTAACACCATAGCTTAGAAATAGACATTTGAGGGCTTTAGGATCCAATTTGGAGCAATCAAACTTAAGAACGTGTACATAACAAATACAACAAAGGGTTTTTGGAGGAAGAGGGAATAACCAGGAATTGGGAAACACCACAAGAGAGAAATTGTAAGAGAGGATTCGGGAGGGCATTCGGTTCATAAGATACACTGCAGTTTGAATGGCTTCAGACCAAAAGGTCCTTGGCACATACATGGTGAACATGAGGGCATAGGCAATCTCTAAGAGATGCCTGTTTTTTCATTTTGCTACTCCATTTTGGTCCGGTGTTCCCGGGCATGTGGTTTGGTGAACAATACTAGTCATATTAAAAACGAATGTTAAGTCATGAGAGATATATTCACCACCATTGTTAGATCTCAGAACTTGAATTTTAGCGCTATATTGAGTGCAAACCATAGAATAAAATGATTCAAATGCAATAGTCACATCACTTTAATACTTAAGCAAATAAACAAGTGGCCTTGGAACAATCATCCATAAAGGTGACAAAGTACTTGAAACAAAAAAAATGTAGTAGTAATGGGACCCCATACATCATAATGCACAATAGAAAGGGAACTAAACTTTTTTTATTAATACTAATGGGGTAATGTGATCTACAATGCTTAGCCAACTTGTAAGGTTCACAAAAACTACTTGATTGAGGAAAGGAGATGTGAGGAAACATCTTCCTTAGTACATGAAAAGACAAATGACCAAGTCGATGATGTCACAAAAATAATTCATCTGATGATGTAGAAAAACCATTCCCCTTTATTACAAAAGTAGCTACTGGTGAAGAAAAGTCCAGAATATAAAGGCCATCCTTCTCATGCCCTAAACAAATTGTTCTCTTTGTTGCCATGTCCTGAAACACACAATATGAAGGAGAAAGGTATAACATAGTAGTTAAGGGTTTTGATGATATGACTAATGTAGATAAAATTCAATTAAAATTTTGGAATATGAAGAACTGAAGAGAGACACAAGTAAAATATAGCAGGAATATCACCCTGACCAACAATAAAAGACAAGGATCTGCCTGTAATACGAACCTTGTCTTTTCCAGAACAAACGTGATAAAAGGTGAATAATGAGGACATACCGGTCATATGATGAGACACTCCTGAATCAATAATCTAGGAGCACTGAGGAATGGTGAATGAGGTAGATAAACCATATGCAGTGGTACTTGAGTGGGAAAATGATGAGGTATGCATCATGGAAGAGTGATCGAGTTGGGAAACAAAGTGTCTGAAGGTCGTAATCTCATCATTGGATAGAGTGCTAACATCATGAGAGGTAGGAAGTGTCGCACCTGGAGACATGGTAGATAACTCTGTGGATGTAAAAGCAACTGAGTGAGCACTAGGTCGTTGTCCGCTAAGCCAACCACCACCACAACCAATACTAAAACCAACACGTGAAGGGCAAGGTGCCAAGTCTGGTGGATGTCCATGAAGATCCTAACACTAATCCTTAGTATGTCTGAAGCAGTCATAATGCTCACATTTAAGGTGATCCTGATCATCAAATAAGTACGTAGATCTGCCATGGCTACGGTCCATAAAACTACCACGGTTCCCTCTAGAGGAACTCAAAAGAAGTGTTAATTTCTCAATCGAGGAGGCTAGATTCATCACCCCTTGTCAGTCTTCCTCACGATGGACATGTGCATAGCCTTCATTCAGAGTGAGAAAAAGAGTCATATTAAGGTTCTGAACCCGGATTTACTCAAAACTTTGGTTCAATTCTACTAGAAATTCAAAAACTTGAATCTCCTCAACGTGTTTATGATAAGCAGTTGCATCTCGAACACGAGATTGACGATAAAAGGTGTAGTGGTCTAACTCCTCCCACATCTTGTGTAAAATAGAGTAATAAATTGCCAGAGATTAATTATCCTGCTTAAACTGTGTTATTTTTTTTTCCAAATATCAAAAATCTTGGCCATATAACCAATCTGAGAGTATGCCTAGGATAAGGATTACCAAATCTGGTGAACCGTTTCCAGGAACAAATAATAGTTACTGATTTAGGGTTTCATCGAACCCAACAGCCATCCAACCATCACATATTCTGTCTTCCACTTTCTAAACTTTGGATCTTCTTTGCTTCACCCGTCAAATAGTCTTCCTTATCCCTACATTAGACATGAATGAGGATAGATTTTGACCACATAAGATAATTTGTGCCATCAAATTTAATTGTTGTAATTGGTGTGTTAGGGGATTCAGTTACCACACCCTCACGTGTACCTATCTTACTTTCTTGCAGGTTCGATGTTTGGCTCACTTGAACCATGAGGAAACTCAGTCAAGATCACAGACCAAGAGCAAACAAGGAACAATACCACTCTATTATAGAGAACCGACAATTTGGTGGAGTAGAACACGAGGGGACACGAGTTATAGAGGTCCCTGGCAGCACAATCAAGTCCTTAGATCCAACTTTTGTACTCAGATCCACACGTTTTAAGCATCACTAACCTTAAAAAATCGGGTTCGAATGGGTACCATACCAAGGAGGAACTGGCAGGGGAGAAGAAATTTCAGATTTCTCTCGATCCTTCACCAATCTTCCTAGGGTTTGTTTCAAAACATTCCTCTACTAAAAATGACCATTCCTTTGCAACCAATTGAAATGAGATGTCTTCTTGTGATCAAAATTAACGAATCTTAAAAAAGAATGGTTTTCGGGTTGTAGAAGAAAACCCTTCAAAAAACCCTCTAAGAAGCTTCAAGAATTTTTTTTTTTAAATCACCAAAAAATCCTATTAATCAGGATGACCATGGATTTGGGTTCATTCTCTGACACCCGGTCACCCTACTGACATCAGCTGTACAAACGCTAATGTTAGCAGGGGTCTGACATCGTCGTCTTCTCCTGTTCTGTTAGATCTCTTCCTAACCTCGCTTTGATACCAATTTGGTTTACCTGCACAACAATATGGAAGAAGAGGAAGAAGAAAAATGAGAGCAGAGAAGAGAAAAGGAGAGAAAGAGAGAGAAGGGTTCACGAGTGAATCGTATGAGTAGGGTATACTCATATATTGGTATTTATACCAACACCTTTATTAATATACCATAGTATGGGTATAATACCCTTATGACATAGATACCCTTATGATATACAACAAACTCATCCTTGTTCTCAAGGCCCATAAGTGCTAAAAAGATTAAGGAATTAGTCTCCTCCCATCCTTCATAACTTCTGCTGGTCTTCAAGTACAGTTTCCTCATTATCATTAAGATAGATAACTTCTTCCTATATTGGCACTTGACGAGGGAGCCATAAAATAACTTCAAGTTTGAATGCTCAAGCTGGGGCCAGAAGATCCAAGGCTTTTGTTTGGATTGTTTACCACCTCGTCTTAATTAGCATTTACCATAGAGTATGAGTTCAACCTGTTCCATTTGAATCCTTTGGTATAAATGTTGACAGTAAGCTAACCAACTCTCAGGTTTTAGGAGATATGCAAATTAATATACTACAACACCCCCCTCAGGGGGAACATTGTTCTCTTCTGGGAACACACTTGGGGGGCTAGACATGAGTTCACACAACGCGTACACACACAACACTACATCCGGAAAAATATTTCCACCAGGATTTGAACTCATGACCAAACCTTCTTTGATACCATGTTGACAATAAACTAACCAACTCTTCCAATACCTTAAGGTGTTAGGAGATATACAAATTAATATACTTCAACAATAAAAATCTAAAATTTGCTTATGTAATCTCTTGTATTGACTAAACTCTTGTATAGGTTCATAATACAATGCATAACATATATCATGAGCTCTAGCAGAACTCATATATGTGGTTGTTCATATTCCTGTTTTGACTTTTACAAAGACCTTTTTTGGAGTTCTATGTTTCCTTTCCATGGCATGATCTACTTTTAAAGTTTTTGGTGAAGCCTTGTGATTGGATTCCTAATCTCACCTTCAGCTCAGTAAAGATCCATTCAATTCTGGAAAGATGTCTTCCAAGAAATTGCGAGGAAGTGGGGTAGAGAAACCTTTGTCACTTGAAGAGCAGAAAGCCAAGGTACATTTATCTTTCTGCTGCAATGAGATATCATTTTTTTTTTTTTTTTTGGTAAATGACATCAAATGTTATAGTCTCATGTTTGATCTTTGTTTATGAAATAATACATCAGTCTTTGTGTGAATACTCACATCAAAATGGGAGAAAAGGTGGAAGCCGCCCTCCCTTTGATTTCCCTGCCTCTACTGTTTATTTATCTGGCACACATACAAAGGGAAATGGTTCTGTTGTTCAATGATTCCTTAAGGGGGATCTTGTGAATACACAATTGGTTGGATTGGATGAATGTAATCATCCTATTGGTAAGATTCTGGCCAAATTGTTCACCATATTCTCCAATAGTCCATAAAATATATATAGGATAGTAAAATCATCTGGTTCTGGTCTGGAAGAAGTTTGGCCTGGAACTCACCAAATGGTGGATGTCAATCCTTAAGTTTTATAATAGTTTTTCTACATGTAATAATGCATATGGACATCAGCTTCTTCATCCTCCTGTTCTTATTGGTGTTTTCCCTTTAGTCTTTTGCACTCTTCTACTATGTAGAACTATCCTGAAACTTAATGAGAATATGTAGTCCATGGAATTTCAAAAAGACGGATCTTATTGAAAAAACTGTTATTTGGTGAACTAATTGTAGTGTCCATTCTATTTCAGATCGATGAAGTTAGAAAGCTTATAGGTCCTATTGCTGATAAGCTACCAGTCTTGTGTTTGGATGATTCAATATCAAGGTATCTCAGAGCAAGGAATTGGAATACAAAGAAAGCATGTAAGATGCTGAAGGAAACCCTAAAATGGAGGCTGGAATATAAGCCAGATAAAATTCGCTGGGTATGCAAATTTTCCTCAACAGTTTTATCTTTCTGGTGATGACATTTATCTTTGTCTAGAAGACTCTGGAGGGTTAACTTAAGAAAGTGTTCCCTTAATTTACCAGGTTCTTCTGTATTTTATATTTATTTAAAAGCCAATTTAACATATTTTATTATGTCTAGATGCTGAAGATACTTGGCTCTCACCCAAGAGACCTGGGTTTGAGTCCCAGGAAAAGGAATTTTTTTTTTGTTTTGCATGAAGATTTGGTAGTTTGAAACTCCTCCTGCCCATTAGGAAAATAAATTATATGGGGCTTGTGATGCTTCACAAATGTGATGGATCTGAGGCACAATTGGTCACCTGGCAGTTGCAACTTGCAAGCCTAATGTCCGTTCACACCTTTACATGTAGCTAAGTGGTAGTGTGAGATGTCATCGAATTTGTCTGTGGGCTTTATGTATAAGTTGTTGCTTTTCTGCTTTCTAGGAAGACATTTCCCACGAAGCTGAGACAGGCAAGATTTACAGGTCTAATTACATTGACAAGTATGGAAGGACTGTTCTCGTCATGAGACCTGGATTCCAGGTATAGCATGACAAGCATACCTTGGGTTACATACATGGAATATTGGAAGAGACAAATACTACTAATTTTTTTTTATTTTTTGGGGGAGAGGTTTTCATCAGTGACTTTTCTTTCCATCAGAACACCACTTCAACAACAGGGCAGATAAGGTATTTGGTTTATTGTATGGAGAATGCCATTATGAATTTGGTACCGGATCAGGAACAGATGGTGTGGCTAATTGATTTTCAAGGGTGGAACATGTCAAGCATATCGGTGAAGGTGACTCGTGAAACAGCTCATGTATTGCAGGACCATTACCCTGAGAGGCTGGGCCTAGCAATCCTCTATAATCCACCAAAAATCTTTGAGTCTTTTTGGAAGGTATGACACCAATTACTCCTGATCTATTTATTGATCTATCCATGAGCATTTTCTTATCATGAGCTTTATTGCTTGATCATTTTGAGCTGCAGACTCTGCATTCAACCCAGGAAACTGAATTTACCAATATGTCTATGTACTTAATTTGATAATATTAGGATCTCTTTTATATATGAATCAACTTTTTTACCAATATATGAATCACTTTCTTACGAAAATTTTCTTTTATTAATTGTCTGTCAATCTCTACATGATTAGTCCTGTCATGATGTATAGGATTCTGGGCTATATTGATGGCAGCCTTGTTGTCGCAATATAACCTCATGAGAGCACTAGTGAGAAAACCCACTTCCTCCAACAACATCCTGAACCATAGGAACTTTTACACATCATGAGCCATAGCACAAAACTTGGCCTCTGCACTGGACCTAGCAACCACAAATTGTTTTTTTTTTTACTTCTCTAGGTACCAAGGTTATCACAGACAATGGTACCATAACATTAAGAAACAAGGACTTCTTTTGCTTCTGGGGTTGAAGGATTCGGGTATGGGTGATTACTTTGTTGTTGAATGAAGAAAGGGTTGGGAGACCTTTTTAGAATGTAACTTTTTTCTGTTGTATCTCGAGGATGCCTTATTTCCCTTTCTTTCAATAAAGCTTTTTCTTCTGTTAAAAAAAAAGTAAATAAATAATATCCTGTTTGGCAGCCTCCTGTAATGTAATCATTTCATTTAAATTCCCAAGGCATATGTAAGCCATGAGATGATAGATCGTAATGAGTTCATTTAGATTTATACTGATTTGTGAAATAAAATTAGAAATGAAGTCATCATAGGTTTTTCTGTAAAATGAAATGACTGATGTTAGCAAGCCAAAATCACCGCAAATCTGAATGAAATCATTACGATCTATCTGTTTTTTGCTTCATATGCCTTGAAAAACTCAAATGAAATGATTCATTACAGGTGGCTGCCAAATGCAGCCTAAATAAATATATAGTTCTCTTGTCTGTCACATAGCCATCCCAGTAAACATTAGTATACGCATGTATCCTCATGTGATTATGTGGAGCAAAGAAAAGACCCTTTCCTGGTAATGTCTTTAGATACTAAAGATTCCTGTTAGCTGCCATCATATGTTTAATTTTGGGTGCATGCATGTAATGACTTACTGATGTAGGAAATCAAGGAAAACAAGATTCCTACACTTACTTACTTAAACAAGCCAAAAGAATGAATATTAATTTTAAAGAATGCTGAAAATTTAAAGAAACCAATCAAGAAATCTAATCTTTAAAGAAATCAAATAGAAAGCAAAAAGACTAATTCAAGAATGATGGGATGATCAAAGGGAAGTCAAAATTCAAAAAGAATTGAAAAAAGAATGGAAGAATTTAAAAGAATCTCAAAATCTGCCCAAAAATCAATAAACATGGGTTTTCAAATCTGAAACCCTAAAAAAGGTGGGAACACTAAGGGAGATGCAACCACCCCCCTTATTTATGTTGTAGTTTATGTTTAATAAAAATAAATAAAAAGTAGAGATGGGCTACGGTGTACGGTTGGTATGTAATGGGTTTAGAGTTCAAGAAAGTGTGAAACTTCAAGAAATCTTAAATTTTAGGGTTAGAAATTGGGGTTTTTTATACGGATGAGTGTGTTTGGTTATGGGAAGGATATACCTTCTAGGAATTAGGATTTTATGAAGATTGGAAGAAGTAATTAAAAAAAAGGTGCTTGCTGGAAAATTTCCAGAATTCAAGAATCTAGCAAAAAGAGTCAAGAATAAAGGGGAAAAGATTGAAAGATTGGTAGGGTAGGTGTAAGAACAGAGAAGATGACAAAAGAAGGTAAAAGACAGAAGATCTAAATAGATAACAAAAAATTCTATGCAGAAAATTTAAATAAGGAAAAAAAAGAAAGTGAAGAGAAGAAGATATAAGATTAGAGAAGAGAAAGAGAGAGATAAAGATTAAGAGAGAAAAGATGAAGAACTCATCTTGTGTGAGGTTTTAGAAGAAGACAAGCGCCCCCGTGAGCAACCAAAACTTCAATTCATTAATCTTTTCAAAATTGGTTGTACAAGAGCTCTTTAAGACCTATTTATAATATTAATAAAAAAACACAATTGGGCCAAAATGCACTCCTTGTACGGCCAGCCTAAAAAATCTTAAAATTTTTTGAAAAATCTCAAAACATCCCTAAACTTCTCCTAAACTAATTCCAACTCCCTACCAACTTTCTAATTTGGCTCTAATGATCTTATTACATTGGAAACCACTAATTAAAGATTCTAAAAATAGAAAATAACAGAAAATTTAGATACTAATGATCTGGGAGAGCAAGTGGTCTTCTTCATTAATTCTTTATTCTTCGGCTTAGGCTTCCAAGGAGGTTAGGTCCTCTCTAACCATTGCATTGCCACTGCATCACTTACTCTACTCATTGCATAAGCAATATCAAGTCAAGTAAGAGTCAAATAAATAAGTCTGCCAACTAATTATTGATATCTGCCAACATCAATCAAAAGATGACCCATCATCATCACCTAACTTCTGATTCTTTTGCATAGGAGTGTTAAGTAGTTTAAACCCCAACGTGTCTGTTTCTTTCAATAGATTAAGAACATGTTTCCTTTGTGGAGCAAATATTCCTTTCGTGGATCTAGCAACGTCTATTCCAAGAAAGTACTTCAACTCTCATATATCCTTAATTTTAAAATCCTTCGCTAAGTGGTTCTTTAGGTTCTTGGTTTCTAGTGCATCATTTCTTATCATCACTTTATCATCAACATACACAATGGGGGGCATATATTTTCCGTATTGTACTTGATGAATAGTGTATGGTCTTCCTGGGTTTGACTATAACCATAATTCAACATGGCCTTTCAACTTGGAGGTTCTTGGTGATTGGTTTAATCTAACAAGTCTTTTTTTTTCTATGAACTTTTCCACTGGATGAAGATAATTTGAAATTTGGAAGAATCCTCATATACACATTTTCCTTTAGATCACATGTAGAAAGACATTTTTAACATCAAACTGGTGAAGAGGCCAGTGCTGATTTGTTGTTAAAGATAACAAAACTCATATTGTAGTCATCTTGGCCACTGGTGCAATACCACCTAATTGAGCCATTAGTTTTTTACTTACTGTGAAAACCCAGTTGTAATGTGTAGGGTTCTTTCCTTTTAACAAATCAACCAACTTCCAAGTAGCATTTTCTTCAATTGCCTTCATTTCTTCACATAGGCTTCTCTCCATTGTGGTTGAGACAAGGCATCCTTGACATTGCAAGGGATAGAGATCGAAGACATAGTGAACACAAAGACGTGATATGAAGAGGACTACAAACTATATGAAATATGATTGAATATAGGATATTGAGTACATGATTGAACTCATTTTCTAATAACAATAGGTAGTTCGAAGTCCTCAACAAGAAGGGAAATAGAAGAAGGAATGAGATTACATAAGTATTACATAAGTCAATTGGATCAAAAAAGACATCTTGAGTTATTGACAAGGTGGACAAGATTGGAGAGGACTTTTCTTGAATACACATGCAACTTTTTTCCCGTGTCTATTAGAATAATACTTCCACCTTTTGTTGCACTAGTACCATCTCCGCTACATGCATACATCCAATAACAAACAAGTATGATTGAACTAGAAGTAGAAATAAATTGGGTGTACAGGGAGAAGCTGTCTACTTCACTCCCATACTCCACCTGAAGAGAGGATTTTCTATTCCAAAAAAAAAAAAAAAAAAAAACATATTCAAAGAATGTAGCTTTCATAGCTGACCCCAAATAGTTGGGATAAGGCTGTTTGTTGTTGTTGTTGTAAAGAATGTAGCTTTCATGGGGACAAAACATAGCACTTATTGCTATTTGTAGTATGAGAGTACCCAATAAAAATGCATTTCAATGCTTTGGGGTCAAGTTTGGTTCAATTAGGTGTATGAATATAAACTTAGCAAATGCAACCAAACACTTTAGGTTGAATGAGAAATGAAGATGACTTTGGTGAAAGAAGAGAAAGTGGAGTTTTAAATCCCAAAACACTAGATATCATTCAATTTATGAGAAATGTGGCAATAAGTAGAGTTAAAAACTTATACTTGCGTTAGTGATGAGAGAAGAAGAAAAGAAAGGGAAGAATAAAAGAGAAAGAGAGAAAATTTGACAGAAACGTGTGTAGTATTTTCTCCACACCACTAAAATGTTATTTATATTTTTTTCGATGGTGTACTGTATATAGTATATATATGGTATATATACATTAATACACTAACATTTATGTCTTTACACTTCTACACTCCCCCTCAAGTTGGGGAATAGATATCTCTCATTCTTAGCTTGCCCACAACATCATGAAACCTAACTCCATTTAATCCTTTCGTAAGAACATCCGTCAGTTGGTCTCCAATTTTCACAAACGGAGTACAAATCCATCTCCACTTCAATTTCTCTTTGATAAAATGACGATCTACCTCAATATGCTTCGTCCTATCATGTTGTACTGGGTTATGTGTAATGCTTATAGCAACCTTATTGTCATAGTATATAGCCATAGGATGAGGAACAAAAACACCCAACTCTAGTAATAATCGTTTCAGCCACAGAAACTCACACACACCATGTGCCATGGACCTGAACTTAACATCTACATTAGATTTAGCAACCACAACATGTTTCTTACTTTTCCAAGTAATCAGATTTCCTCCCACAAAAGTGTAATAACTTATGGTGGAGTGTCTATTAGTAACTAATTTTGCCCAATCTACATTGATATACGCCTCCACTTTGTGATGTCCATGAGAAGAATATAATACACCTTTCTGTATAGCCTTTGAGATATTTGAGAATTAGATAAGCAGCCTCCATATGAGCGAGTGTGGGAGCATGCATGAATTGACTAACAACATTGACTGCATAAGCAATGTCAGGTCTAGTCAATGACAAATATGTGAGATGCCTCACGAGGTGTTCATATCTCCCTGCATCAATTAACTGATCATCTAGATCCTCTTTGAGCCTGTGATTTAGATCAATGAAAACCATAGCTGGCTAACAACCAAACATTCTTGTCTCTTTTAGGAGGTCTAGCATATACTTCCTTTGAGACAGAAAAATACCATTGTTTGACCTTGCAACCTCTATACCTAAAAAGTACCTGAGTTGACCAAAATTTTTAATTTCGAATTCTCTTGCTAACTTTGTCTTCAACTGTTTCATTTCAGATTCATCATTTTCAGTAGCAACTATATCATTAACATAAACAATCAATGTTGTAAGCTTGCTTTGCACCTGCTTAACAAACAATGTATGATCACTTTGGCATGAAGTATACCCATTCTTTAACATAGCCAATCGAAACCTCTCAAGCCTGGCTTAGGGAGATTTCTTCAAGCCATACAATGCCTTCCTTAATTTGCAAACCTTTCATTTACCTTCGTAAGACTGAAAACCAAGTGGTGGCTGCATGTACATCTCTTCTTCTAGAGCACCATTTAAGAATGCATTCTTTACATTGAATTGATATAGAGGCCAACTCTGCATGGCAGCAATTGAGTTGAGTACTCTAACTAAGTTCATCTTGGCAACTGGAGTAAATGTTTCCTAGTAATCAATTCTATACAACTGTGTGTAACCTTTCGCAACAAGTATTTCCTTATACCTCTCCATTGTACTATCAATTTTATATTTCATTGTGAACACCCACTTACACTCAACAAGTTCTATACCTTGAGGAAGATTAATTATTTCCCATGTATGATTTATTTCAAGTGCTTGTCTCCTCGATTATAGCTTTCTAATGTGGTTGTGAAAAAGCCTCTAACACAGCTCGAGGAACTGAAACTGAAGACAAAACAGAGGAGAAATTACAATAAGATGGTGACAAGTGATTAAGGAAACAAAGTTAAAAATAGGTATTGGGTATAAGACCTAACACCCTTACGAATAGCAATTGAAACATTAATATCATCAAAGGAGGTATTTGAAGGCGAAACATTAAGGAAGGAACAGTACCTAATTCAAGGATAGGATCCAAAAAGGCTTCTTGATTAGGAGCTTGAGATGGAAACTTGTCGTATTCCTTTATTTTGTCCTGCTCATTTTCTTTCATTTTTCTTGAGTACACAATTTTTATCTCCTTCTCCCTTTGAACACAATATCCTTAGGACCACCACCATGATAAAAAAATGAAAGATGGAACGGGTAATGAAAGATGCAATGGAGACATAGAAAACTTTTCTTCTTGACCACCAACATTCTCCCCCTAAAGAAAAGTCTTTTGGGAAGATAAGAAATGAATCTCTTAAAAAAAATCACATCCTAAGAGACCATACACTTTTTAGTACCTGATGATAACACTTATACCCCTTTTAATTTGCAACATATCCAAGTAAGATACATTTGAGTGCTTTAGGGTCCAATTTAGTTCAATCAAATTTGGAGAGATGAACATAACATATATACCCAAATGTCTTTGGAAGTAGAGGAGGGAAAAAGAAGCTCAATAGGGGGGTCTTAAATTGAAGGACCCATGAAGGCATATGGGATTCATGAGAAAAGCCGCAGTTTGAATTACCTCAAACTAGAAGGTTTTGGGTACCATTCATGGCAAATTTGAGGGCATGGGCGATTTCAAGTAAGTGACGGTTTTTTCATTCTACAATACCATTTTGTATTTGGGGTGTTAGGACATGTAATCTATTGATTGATACCAGACTCATTAAAGAAGGGAGTAAGACCTCTAGATAAGTACTCGCCTCCATTATCTAACTAAAAAACACGAACTTTAGCATTAAATTGGATGAAAACCAATTGAATGAATGACTTTACTATATAAAAAACATCACTTTTGGCTGGTTCCACTATAATCATTGACAAATGTGACAAAATAGGGAAAACCAAACAAAAACACTATATGGGAAAATCCCCCACATCAGAATGTACTAGATCAAAAAGAGATGAACTTCTTGTATGGCTGATAGGATAGACTGAGTGACAATGCTTCACCAGTTCACAAGGTTCACAACGTAATTGAGAATGTGAAGAAAATGATTAAGGAAACATCTTTTTAAGTAAAGAAAAAGAGGGGTGGCCTAGTCTGTTGTGCCATTGTAACAACTTTTCAGGACTACTCTTATTCAAACTCTTCAGTGTCATAACAACTTGTTGAACAGGTGAAGCAACCGCAGACGAAATATCCAACAAGTATAGACCATCATTCTCAAACCCCCAGTCAATCGTCCTTGTTTCCCAATCTTGAAATACACAATGAGAAGGAAGAAAGATAACATTACATTTTAGAGATTTTGTAATATGACTGATAGACCAAAGATTAAGGGATAAATTAGGGACATGAATGGCGGAAGATAAGTGTAAAGGACTAGCAACAATGTCACCTTTACCGGTAATAAAGGAATAAGATCCATTTGCTATACGGACCTTATCCCTTCCTAAATACACATGATAAAACGAGAAAATGGATGACATCCTAGCCATATGATGTGATGCTCTGGAATCAATAACCCAAGAGCTAGAGGGAATAGAGAAAGACACATTAAGCGCTGATATAGATATACCTGAATGTGCAAAGGAAGAGATGGAAGTTGTAGGAGAAGGATCTAGTTGGACACTCAACGAAATACCTCAACTTCCTCACAAGATAAGAACTTATCAAATGCAGTGGGTGTGGTAAATATGGTAGCTGGAGACTCAGAAGATGGCGTTGAAGTCACAGAATGCACATTGGATCGGTTGTTGCTAGACTGACTACTACACCTACCTCTAGGAATCTGGAGTGCAACCATGAAGGTCCCAACATGTGTTCTTCGTATGATGACTACTCCCATAGTATTCACACATCAAGCTACCACCAAATCAGTCGCCATTTCCATAGTATTACTTCTTCGATTGCCTTTCCGATACTGAGACCAGGCTAAAATTTTTGGTGCACTGAACTTTACTGTTGTGCTTTTGGTAGTAGGGACCTCAATAGGGTTGTTACCCATAACAGTATCAACACTTCAAGATGAATTAAATGTCTTACTCACATCAGACATGATTGATTATGATATCAAAAGCTAAAAACAACCACAAAAAAAAATGTGCATTACAAAAACACCAAACAGTCCACACACAAGGTTACAAGACCTCAGCTATAACACCAAACTAACCACACCAGGTCATACTAGGCTACATAGCCCTTGTTTCACATGTTCGGACTTCACAGGCCTACATAGGCTACATGATCTATACAATATGGATCTGACCCCCTTTAAACAGCAAGGTAACACCATCGATAACCTCCAACAAGTGGTACGAGTCCTTGTAGAAATTTTGGATTAAAAAAAATCGAACAAGAAGGGAGAAGAACCAACCAGACATAATGCTGGGGAAGAAAAATTGTCACAGGCATCTCGATTCTCCATCAAATGAAACAAGATCTATTTTGATATATTCCAAACCAAAAAAATGACTCATCCATTGCAAAAAATCCACGCAAAAAACTCCTACTCTAATCGGATCAATCTGTTCATCATGATTTTGGGTTTTTGAAAATTTTCAAGAAAACCTTCAAAAAACACATCTCCACTCATTAAAAAAACTCCAGAAAAATCACTATAAATCTTGTTAAATCATTTTGACTTAACCTTGAGAGGATCGAGGTCTGATGTTGTATGGCTTTGCTAACGTCACATCACCATTAATCCTTGGCCATTCACAGAGCTCTACCAACGGCGATCAATTCCCCTGTGCTCTGGTATTAAGTTGAATACTTATACTTGCAATAGTAAAGGGCAATCCTAGTGCATGAGGCTCCTGCCACTGTGGGGTCTAAGGAAGGTTAGATGTACGCAGCCTTACCCTTGCAAGCAGAGAGGCTATTTTCGTGACTCGAACCCATGATGCCTGGATCACAATGGAACAACTTTACCGATGTGCCAAGGCCCACAATGGAGCAACCTTATACCTGTGATAGTGATGAGAGAAAAATAAGAGAAGGGAAGAAGAAGAAGAAAAAAGAAAGAAAAGAGAGAAAATTTGATAGAATCATGTGTTTAGTATTTTCTCTACATTACTAGAATATTATTTATATTTTTTTCGATGGTATACCGTATATAACATATATATTGTAATGCTCCAAAATCCCATCACTAGATAAGACTTTGGAGTGTTAATCTCTTTAACGCTTTTCTTACTAAAGACCATTTGCTGCAGAATATTATAAAAGGGTCTTTAAATATTTTTTTTTCTTCACCATTAAGTTCTTGCATTTATTTAGCTCATTCATTATCATTTAAACTTGTAACTAAAACTAATTTCTAATCCATACCATTACCATGTGCATTGGAATTTAACTTCTAAATCATTAACATCATAGTGGAAGGAAACTAACCATTTAAAATAACGCTTTCAATTAACTTCTCATAATCAAGTGATATCAAACTCTCCTAAACATATAAATCCCCAACATGGATCCATAAACATAAGCTGAAATAAAAAGTTTAAATATATAACTAAAAAACAAATAATATAAAACGAGTCCTCTAATCCATCTTCTCTTTGTATTAAGTCATGTCTCATAGTGTTCCATGGACTCACCTGCTAACAATATATAAAGAGCTAATCTGGAAAAAACCACATTATAGATGGGTGAGTCCATAGTTCGCAGGTAGTAACATAAAAACTACAACAAAATATGAGTCAAGACTTAGCACGAATATTTTCAAAATAAACTTTACTGAAAATATAACTGAACTGAGATTTCTAATACATGTTAAAAACTCTTTATGCAAATTCATACTTTCTTATGTAATGACTTTATAATTAATCTATCTTTATTTTTATTTTATGTTCTTACTTATATAAACAGAAACTTAAAACTTACATTTGTCATGCAAAAATCTATCATTCTTATACCAACTTTATTTATGGAACTTCTAAAGTTCAAACATCTCTTTCATCTATAATCCTCCTAGGATCTTCAAAACACTAATGTTCACTTACTTTTAACCATCTAATGGTCTTTTAAGATAATCATCTAACTCATCTCATATTCCACGCATCTTCAATCTCCAATGTATTTCTTAAAACATACACTTATATAATTTGAAAGCTTTCAACACATAGTGGTTATCTCACATACAAAACCTGTGAATAGGTCTCTGTTTCAGATACAAAACCTCTGAAAGAGTCTCTGAATGATTCTTATATACAAAACCTGTGAGTAGGTCTCTATCTTAGATATAAAACCTCTGAGGGGGTCTTTGAATGATTCTCATATACAAAACCTGTGAGTTGGTCTCTGTCTTAGATATAAAACCTTTGAGGGGTCTCTAAATGGTTCTCACATACAAAACCTGTAAATAGGTCTATTTCAGATACAAAACCTCTAAGGGGGTCTCTGAATATATAACCACTATGGTGTCTATCTCTAGCAACTACTTTCTCTGAAATATATAATCTACAAGGGATCTCTAAAATAATAAACCACAATGAGTTTTATAACAACAACCAGAATGAGTTTCTTAATTACTAACTTCTTTAAATATAACCTTTAAGGTTTATAAATCATTCATAACTCTAATGAATCACATTACTTTATTCTCATCTTCAAATATAAATCATACTAGTTTTCATGGACCATACTTTTTTTTTAATCAAAGTTTACTTCTTAATACAAAATAATCACATGCTTTATCATACTCATAACAATAATCTTATACACTATCATAAACCAAAATTTAACATGTTGTATCATTCATTATTTCATTCTATATAAGGTTTCAATCAAAACAATACATAACTAAGCATGACATGGTTCACAATTTAACGTTATATGCATATATGCATGATTCTTTCTAAACTTAACTTTTTTAAGAAAAACAATTTTTTTGTTTTTTTAAAACTTAGTCTTATTAAAGCTCATATAAAATCATGGTTGATTCATTTTACAAAAACAGAAGATTGTTTGACTCAATCTAAACACAAACTAAGAACTGTATTTCTTTAAAATCAGGTTTAGTCATAAACAGTACTTATACTTTATAGAATCATATAGGCCTTTTAATCCTTAACTATAACTTTAGGAAATATGAATGCTCTTCTTCTAAACATGATAAAAAAAAACTAAATAATTGATAATCCTTTCTTAAATAATAAAACATGATCAGACATGAAGAAAACTTAAGGAAAATATGCAGAATTTTTAACTAACAAACTTAATAGTCAACACATAGAGACTTTCTAAGGATTCATGGTTTAAAACATAAAGAATCAATTTTTTAAAACTTGAATAAAGCTTTAAGAACCTAAACAAAGGATAAAAACATATAATCTTTATGTAATTATTTGCATCATTCATGAAACTTTCTAACTTTTTATATTTTCTAAGAAAACAAGGCTTAGAACATGAAGGATCTTTAAAAAAAACTTCAAACAAAGCTCTAAGAGCCTAAACAAGGAACAAAACGTGTAAATTATATGCGATTATTTGCCTCTTATTACTAAAAATTTGATTACAAATCTTGTTGTGTTCTTCAACATTTTCTTCTTCCAAAACCTAGTTTTTCTCTTCATTTTCTCTTCAAAATCCTTTCTCTTACAAAACTTCTTTAAAAGATTTTTTTTATGAGTTTTTATGTTTTTATAGGTTTAAACAGTAACCCTAATCCCCAATTTCGTGTTTAGGTAAATCTCAAGTGAAAAAGTCCTTACAAACTTGCAAAAATTGCGGTTGTACGAAATTTTCCGCTTTTATGACATCATGCCCAAAACATTTTCTAGCATAGACACCCAGTGGGAAAACGGTCTTAAGTTTCTGTACAAAACTCAGATTCACCTACTGTTTGTTTTTTTTTTTTTTTTTTGGAAACTATACTTCAAGACCTTTCTAAGCATATAAAGTTTGCTCACTAATTCGTCATAAATTTTTATTGATGTATTTTTAAAGTTACCTCAAAATCTATTAATTCAGACCATACTAGACAATATAGACATCTGACAGGAAAATTATCTTAACTTCTTCTAAGAAACCTCAATTCACTCACCGTTTATCACAGTAGGAAGTAAACTCATAGATCTTTCCAAGCATATATATTATTTGTAGGGTGATTCCTACAAGATTGATACAAATCTATTTATGAAGTTATCCCAACTGTTTGAGACATCTTTAAAATTTGTCATGTCCTTGACTCTTTTTTTTATCTTTTTTTCTATTCTATGTTTAATTCAATTTTCTCACTCACCTAAGTATGTTAAAATGCCATTAATAAAATTAAAATACGTAATTTATTATGTTCTATCAATTATGCATCTATGATCCCACTTAGTATTTGAAACGTGTGCAGGGTGTTACATATATGGTATATATACATTAATACACTAACATTTATGCCCTTACACTTCTACAAGTAGTGCTTCAAAAAAAGAAAAGAAAAAGCCTTAGCAACATTCATGGTGAATAGTAATGCTCAGGAGATTTCCAACATAAGAGGTTTGATATGAAGGATGTCATGTTTAACACAAGATGCAAGATCAGTGGGCATATTTTCCACCTTTATTAGATTAGAGAATTTTAATTTTTACATTAAATTAGGTACTCACCAACTTATGAAAGACTTTGAAGACAATTTTAACTTCACCTTTCAACTTTAAAAGATAAATCCACATAAGACGAGAAAAGTCATCAACAAAGTGTCACAAAATGTTGAAAACCAAAATATAAAGTCATGAGCGATGGACCCCAAACATCAATATAAGCAATCCCAAATGGAAAATACTTATATTTCCATGATAAGAGTAAGAAGACCTACAAAGTTGGGAAAGTTCACATGTTTCACATAATAGTACTAAGGAAATAATTTTTCTACACAGAAAAATGAATGATATCTTACATTGATTCCAACACATCAAATGATTATGAAATCTACTATTATCAACAAAAATAGAATGATGGGTCTAAGGTTCCACAAATGAAGATTTTTCTACTAGATATAGGCCTTCCTTCTCATGACCACTTCCAATCATCTTCCTTGTCAATAAGTCTTAAAACATACAACCAAAATGATAGATGTAATATTACAATTCAATGATTTGGTAATACTACTTAGAGGAAGAATTAGTAGAAAAGTTTGGGACAAACAAGACCAAATGAAAGGACATGAAAGCACAAATAGACCCTTTCTAAAATAGAGGAGAAGTTACTATTAGCAACCCTAACTTTATCCCTACCATAATACAATTGATCGGAAGAGAAAACAAATGATATACTAGTCATATTGTCAGTAGCTCCTAAATCATTAATCCGAGATGTACTAGAGTGTAAGGGAAGCATGGTAGGTTGACGCAGATGTACCTGACTGAGCAAACTAAGATGTGGAACTAGAAGGAGAGTCCACTGGGCCATTAAACAATGTAAGACCTCAACCTCTTTAGAGAAATTGGAACTATTAGATTTGAGCTCTAAGGTTGATATATTGTTTGAAGGAGTTGAACCAATAGTTGTAGCTAAGTGGGGGTAGGATCCAAAATTGACTCTAAATCTTCCACATTGACCAAAACCAGTATTAGAGCATTGTGAGGGCTTAACATGAAGATCCCAACACTAATCTTTGGAAGGGCTTCTGATGGGGACATCATGTCACGTGGCAGCCCCAAGGTATACCAGCGTAGGAGAAAGGGTCCCTTGACCCTTTACATTGAGTAGGATGAACAAAAAGAGCCACGTTTTGATTTGGAGCAGATTCGGAGCTCATTGGAGTACTTTCTTATTCAAAGGCATATGGGGTCCACTCTCTTGATTTGTGGGGCTATGTGTGAGCATACTTGCGGGGGATACATATTGGAGCTTTTATTTGGTGTTTTGTTTTAGTTTATAAGATTTTATTAGTTTATGTGGTGTTTTCATAAATTATTAGAATGAGGATATAGGTGGAATATTAGTTTTTATAGAGGGTAAACTTGAGAAGTATGTATTAAAAGCCTAAATAGGATTGGTTGATCAGCCCCAAGAGGGGGGTAAGTTTTACTTTCTTCTATTTTATGTTAGCTTCTATTTTGGTTGTTAGAAGAGAGGGAAACCCTACCAAAGTTGTGGGTTTTAAAAAGGGGTGCTTTCCTTCAACGAGAACAATGAAGTTTCATAAAGATTATTCTTATTTTGCTATTCAAGCTCCTACAGCTGCAAGTTTTTTTCCAAGCTTTTTGTGCCAAGTCTAGGTGCTTGATTAGTAAAGATCGAGTGTGAATTGGTAATTTCTCAAAGGTACAACCATCTAATCTTCTTCCTCTCTTCTTCTTCCTTTATTTCCTTGGTTTTCCCACCATTAAACTTGCTGCCCCATACTTGAAACCCATCATCGTCATCTCTTTTCTTCCATTGTCATCTTCCCACATCCACTCCACTACCATACCTAGTCGCCCACCCCTACTTCCACTTATTTTGCTTCTTTTGATCCCACACCATACTAGATACCTAAGAATTATCTCCAAATCAGAAACCCATCACTCCACCTCGGCTGTATCAAAACCCAGATTCCTATTTGAATTTTATAAAAAAACCTATCTTCCTTATTGCACAGAATTTTCCAGCACCCTGGTTCTTGGAGTTTTCTCCATCTTATTACACTCATACCTATTTCATACTATGGTTCAAAATCTCACACGAGATAGGCCGTCTAACGCGAGATGTCTTGATCTCACAAGTTTGGGAGGCAAGATGTACCAGGAATTCAAATTCTCCCAAAACTACATCCATATCGTGAGACGTCTCGTGATATGGGTGCATTTTGGAGTCTTTTTTGGCTTAATATGATGGAAGACGCGATACAGGGTCTCGCAGTAGAAACCCCCCCACCCATATCGCAACCATAAAAAATCACTCAAAAATTATTATTATTATTATTTTTGTTGTTTCTTAGTAGATTTAACTTTCTTAAGTAAAATCTAAGACTCTACTTGAGTCCATTTCGATTGAAAAGCTTGATTTGAGCCGGATCGAAGGATCAAACCCGAAGCTCCAATTCTCATAAAAAACTTCGGTTAACTCTCTATTTCTTCTCTAATCCTTTTAAATTTTTTATATGTTATACATTTGTGATAGATTTACACATTTATGGAAAATAATAATAATTTTCAAAAATAAATATTAATTTATTTATTTATTC
Source organism: Platanus orientalis (assembly GCA_025762735.1). Lineage (NCBI taxonomy): Eukaryota > Viridiplantae > Streptophyta > Magnoliopsida > Proteales > Platanaceae > Platanus > Platanus orientalis. The sequence goes on from JAOXJP010274980.1 coordinate 27,782, forward strand.
AAAAAAATAAAATAATTAAAGAAAATTCAAAATATTATATGAAAAGAGCATTGTTTGGTCTAATTTTTTTCTATGACATACTACATCCCATTTAGCACATAGTATTTTGATTTGGTAGATTTCTGAAAATAAAACATTTTCTATATTTATTTAATAATTAAAAAATGCCTAAAAATGCCAAAAAATAAGAAAAAAAATTCAGAAAGTATATTTGAACATATTAAAACATACTTTGTATGTTTTCTTAATTCTACTATGTTTTTTGTATTTTTTTTTTAAAAGATTTATACTTTTATAAAAAATTAATATAAAAATTTAATTTTTTTTAAAAAAATCAGAAAATTACATCACACATGTAGTCATATAAAAGTGTAGAACATTTAGAACTCTGTCATGTAGAAATGTATTAATGAGGATTGAGCTGGTTGGCACTTGACAATAGTCTTGGCACTAGTAGACTCTTGTGTTATTCTCTATCTCATTATATTATATTTTTCCAATTTTATAGTTTTACTATTGTGGACTTGTAATTATACTTATGTAATACTTTGCATTACCAATAAATGACAATGAAATTATTGTTTGAGTTGTACATTTGTATCATTGATTATGTTTTATATCTATGGATTTGTAGTTTTATTGTGCAATGTGTAATGTTATTTATCAACTTCTAACAATTAAAATTCTAGACATGCATGACAACATGTGTCACGAGGGTACCAATTCCTAACTATTGATACCCAAGTGTGTAATGAAGTATAATGGTTTATAAGTGTTTAATGATATTTATTATAACATTTTCTAAAGTTTCATTCAAATATTCTAAGGCTTACATAGTATTTCCATAGATTCCATAGGTGACAATATATGTCATGAGGATGACAGATCTCCCAACCATCATAGATGATTGTTTCCTATATGTAATGATTCTTAAGTGTGTATTCTATCAAATCCTGAAGTTTTAAATCAAAATTCTTTCATTTGATTATCTTTTTCTTTGTTTCTTATTGTCTCTTGACTTCTTACACTGTCTCTCCGCGATAAGTTGTGAGACGCGAGACATCTCCGTTTCCCCAAGCTGTGATATGGGACGTGATAATGAGATTTTAAACCTTGTTTCATATCAGTCAGCTACATAAAAGGGGCTCTTCTTTGTAATCTTGATACAAAAATTCAAAAAACCCATCAAGTACTAACATTTGGCCAGATTACTCCATTGTTTTCTTTGGTTTTTTTTTTTTTTAAAGAAAACCTAATCTACTACAATTGGCTGATCATGAGTCTACCTCTTTGACTCATGCAATACATTGTGATTATTCCTTTGGTTGAAGTTTGAACAAATCCCCAACTTAAACACCAATACACCCTGCTGTGTTGATAAAGTGGCATAAAAAGGGTTTGAAGAATTACCACAGTGGGGTTTACTTGAAGCTTTTGGCTCTCTACTTGCTGCTGAGTAAAGGATTCACTTTGGAGAGAGTTTATTCACTCATTCACTACTGATGGACAAGTTTACAGACTTAGTACCTTGACCAATTGCCGCTGCCCAGCCCTACTGATACGGAATTTGATGGAAAGAGACTCAAAAAAATAAAATATGAATTTACAAATCAAAATTTGAATTGTTCGTGTTAGGGGCAAATTTGTAATTTTTCAAAATTAGGTAAAATTACAAAAATACCCCTGGAGGGTGTCTGAAAAATCTGAAAATTTAGGGTTAGGATCTGCTGGTATCCAGTGACCTTCACTCAAAATTTCAAGATTTCTGAAGCCCTCTAGTTATTTTTTCTTGAAAACCCCAAAAATTTTGAAGGTTCTTTAATGGAGTTTTGCAGAAAAATTGCAAAGAAAATTCCAAGTACAAGAAGAAGAAAGAAGGAGATTCAAGAGGAGTTTATGGAATTTAATGGGGAACTAGTAAAATGAATAAAACCCTATAAGAAAATCATAGAAAATAGGATCTATAGGGGTTATGATTTTAAGACGTATGCTGTCCAGAAAATTCTGTCACAAAACTGATAGTTACCACTTTAGACCACTAAATTTAGATGCTTGTTTTAGGGAATTAAATCAAGAAACAAGGGGATTTATACAATTATACTAGGGAAACATATGGTTAGACATACCTATCAAATTAGTGAAGTATCCCTAAAATTGTAGCTTGCGATTTGCACTCTAGTAATATTTGGATTGCTTCAGTCATGGGTACTAGATTCTTCAGATTTTATGATATTAGCAGCATTGTAGTTCTTCTAATCTCTTGATGATAATAGGAAGAAGTATAGAGGTGATGTCGTGTGGGTAGAGAGAGAGAGAGAGAGATGTAGAGGCCCACAGCCACAAGGGAGAACACCAAGTTTTACTAAAAAAAATTCAGTTCACTTCAATGATCCACTAAGGAGGGGAGATCCCCTTTTTAAAAGAAATTATATAAGAGAAATTAGAGAGTTTCCTAAAAAGGAAACGTCTAATTCCCTTAAACTAAAAAGTATAAAAAGAAAGAAGCCAATTGGGAGCTACATAGAGGCTGCTGAACAGCATTCTTTGGGCCTCACTTTGACTAAAAAAAATAACAAGAATCTTCCTACTCTACCCCTTTGGTCAATGCCTTGTTACAAATCCCTACCCCTAAACAAAATTATTGGCACAATAGGCCTTATTGAACATAAAAAAAAAAAATGTTCCCTCCCATGTGCAACATGACTAGAACCTTTTAAACTTAGGCTTGGGCCTCCACATAAGGTACTTAAAGTCCAACCAAGTGATGGATGTTGCATCAACTCCCCCCTCTCTTAGAGAACTCAACCTTATTGAGTTTGGGAGGAGGGCCAAGGATTCCTTCACTACCATATGCCACACACCGTAGAAGGAATGAACTCGCCGGATTATTGAGCTTTGGAAGAGTAGGATTAGAGGTGTATATGGGCCGGGCTTGGGCTGGGTCGGGGTAGGCCTAGGGCTCGGCCCTATATAGTAATTTCGAGCTTGGGCCAGGCTCGTGCCTGAACATTTTTACAAATTTTAAGCCCAAGCCCGGCCCTAGTTTTTTTATCAGGCTTCGGGCCGGGCTCGGGCCAGCCCATGGCCTATAAATTTTTCAAAAAACAAATGCTTTAGATGAGATTCGAACTCATGACCTACTCTAACAAACTCTTTAACCAACTAAACTATTGATTCATGTATTTATATATGATGTGTTTTTGAATTGATGTCTCTTTTTTAACACCTACTTTCATCTCAATTTTTTTTTGGACGTTTTTAACCCTTAACACAACACGTGTTAGCTTATAATTCACCATGTACACTACATATACTTTTTCACCAAATGACATTTTCTTCACACACACACACATACACACAGAGATATATATATATATATATATCTGCCCAACCCTAATAAAGGTTCGGGCCTTCAACTCGGGCCCGGGCCCTTATCGGGCTTAGGTTGGGTCGGGTTTTTTAGGCCAAATTTCTGGCTGGCCTGAGCCCATGCTCAACCTTAAGTAGGATCTTGACTTGGAACCATCTTCATCATTGTATTGTGGTTCTTGAAAGTATAAGTGTTGTTGTAGCTACAATATTGCACTCTCTTATCAAATAACTATGGTCTACTAAGAAGGATGTGACATACCTTGAGAGGAAGAATGTCACACTAGACCTTGTCACTAGGCACCTTTCTTGAACTTTCAGGCTAGTGTTGATCCATGCGATTTTATAAGGATTATGATGTGGTTCGGCTTTCAGACCAAACTTTTTCACAGTTTTCTCAGACATTACATTGGTACAACTACCACCATCAGTTACCATGGAACATATTTGGCCATTACAATGAACTCATATTTGGAATATACTGCTACGATGCCAATCTTCCTCCTTTATGGGATGGGTAGAAAAAAGAGGGCAAAGCACATGTATGGGTCGGTCTTCATTTGTCTCTTTAGCTTGGTTTTCGAGATTTTTCTCAGCTTCAAGTACCACAGACTCATCAGAAATATATACTTCTTCTTCAAGGTCCTGTTTATTGAGAGACCTACAAAATTATTTGGACATTTTGCTTTCTAATGCCCAAATCCCTTACATGTAGAATACTGATCTGATCTGGGTCTAGATGTAGAACCTTCTTGACTTCATGATTTAGAAGGAGAAAATTGACAATTAGGCTTTGAAGATAATTTCATATTCTGAGTTTATGCCCTACTAATCTGTCTGTTAGAGGAACCACTATCATTATACGCCATGCTTCTAGGGACATTCTCTATGAAGGACTTTTTGGAAGAATGAATCTTCATGTTATCCTCTATTTGGTATGTTATCTGATTAGCGTCATCCACGAAAGGGTAATAATGATAACATAAACCCTACAATATCTGAGGATATAGACCTTGTCTATACATGGCCACTAGAATCTTATTATTCCACCTGATTCCTACTTAAGCTGTTAATTGTTGGAACTGGTTGGTGTAGGCTTCCACAGACAAAGATCCCTGTCTTAGTTGATTCAATTGTATGTGAGTTTTTTGCTTGAAATCTCATGGTTTAAACCGCTTCTTCATGGATGTCTTCATCTTACTTCAAGTAGTAATCTCTTCATTGCTTGATTTAGAAAATCTTTTTTTATACAATGTCTACCATATCTTGGCTGTTCCAGTCAATTCAACCTTTGCAAATTGAAGCTTGCGTTTTTCTGACATGTTATACCATTTAAAGTAAATCTTCATACGATGTTTCCAATCTAAGAATGCATTGTGTTATGCTCACCACTAAAGTCTGGAACATCGATCTTGACATGTCTCTTAACCTTATCATATACACCATCTGTCTGATTCACAACCCTATGATTTTGTTCCATCCTAGGTGGTATCACTTCATGTTGTTTCATATGAGAGGTCTCTTCAGTTGTACTTTGAAGTGGAGGAGGGGTCAATTAGAAGAACCTTCTGCTTGCAGTGGTGATTTTCCTGCACTTACATTCTTAGAAAAAGCTGCTGTGAGAGCCTCACTAGATTCTTTTGCAATTCTCAATTCAGATTCAAATCCATTCATTCTAGAATTCAATTGCCTCTTGGTAGCCTCAAAATCTTGAGCTTTTTTCTTAACATCAACTACCAAATCATTGTGGCTAACCCTCATAATAAAAACTCAGCTTAGAATGAACCCAAAACAGTTCAGAAAGGAGTTGGCCGGAAAAGTGTCGAGACCTCAATTAGTTAAAACCAGTTGATTTAACCTAGCTCTGATACTAATTGATGCGGAATTTGATGGAAAGAAACTCAAAAAAATAAAATATGAATCTAGAAATCAAAATATGAATCTTTCGTGTCTAGGGAAAATTTGTAAATTTCCAAAATTAGGTAAAATTACAAAAATACCCCTAGAGGGTGTCAGAAAAATCTGAAAATTTAGGGTCAGGATCTGCTAGTATCCAGTGACATTTAGTCAAAATTTCAATATTTTTTAAGCCCTCTAGCTATTTTTTTTTTTTTTGAAAACCCCCAAAATTTTTAAGGTTCTTTAATGGAGTTTTGCAGAAAAATTGCTGTGAAAATTCCAAATACAACAAGAAGAAACAAGGAGATTCAAGAGGAGTTTATGGAATTCTGTGAATAGGAATCTTGTTTATCTTTACATTTCCTAAAAGTTGTTGACTTTGGATATCTTTGCATTGACTTTTCCCTTGCATGCTACATCAGCCTTCCTCTGGAATTTTTGTTGGACAACAAACAAGATCCCAAATATGTCTCACATTATTCTTGAACTGTTATTTGCCTTTACTTTTTTCTTTATTCACCACCATAAACAATTGATCACAAGTCTTACTCTGAGAATATGAACACTGACTAATTTAGATATTGTATTCAGATCTATTAAAAACTGAAGGATAAGCTAGGTTTCAATATGCTTCGTGAACTGTGTTCCATCCTTGGCACTTTCCCACTCAGAGGATTGATAATGATCTAGCTCTTCCCACATACTTCTCAAAGATCAAAGTAATCAGCAAGAGACTTCTCCCCCTATTGCAGACAAGATACATCTTGTTGTATTTGATACACCAATGCAATGTTTTGCTGTTGGGAATATGTTTGAGCACGTAAACCCCATATTCTGTTTTGTTGATTTTAGGAAAAGGTACCCTTTACTTTTTTGGGTTTACATTGAGTGCAGCAAGCATGTCAACCATAGAATTTTGTATTCTCATTTTTCATTTGTCAAACAATGCATCAGATGAGGTAAGCTCCATCACTGTACCATTGATGTATTTCATCTTGTCTATACCAATAATATATAACCTGGCAGATTGTTCCTACTCTAGGTAATTAGCACCATCTAATTTCATTGTGGTGATTTGTAAACTAGGGTTATCAAGTTGGTTACCATACGTGAGTCAACACCAAAACCACCATGACCATTGGACGAGTCAGCACCCATAACGAACATCTTGGTTTTAAGCACTAATTCTTAAAAACTACGTAGGCTTAAAAACATGGTTACAAAAATAGCATGTAAAAATAGAAATCAAATAAGAAAAAGGAGAGAAAAAAGTTGGAAGAAGTAATAGAAAG
>JAOXJP010274981.1:0-19895 GCA_025762735.1 Platanus orientalis
ACAGAGCGAAATGGCGTAACAGGATTCATGTAGCCGACCCCAAATAGTTGGGATAAGGCTGTTTGTTGTTGTTGTTGAGTGCTTCCTCGGATAGAATATAGTGAGACACAATTCTGGATCCTCTAAAAAAATAGTAACTCATGCTTTACCATTAAAACTATTGTTCAGCAAATTAAGGACCGGAGAGAAAAAAAGTTGAAGTAGCTGAATCCCATAAGAAGCCTAAGTCAGAGGTTGCAAATAGTTCAATCCCAAAAAGAAGAAACGAGGAGAACTCACACTAAACTGTGAGAACACAAGATCTTAAATAAAGCAATTAACCATGGACAATGAATGTGGGAGAACTTGGTTCGATTACTCTAATAAATAATTGTGTCCATGGGAAAATTTGAACTTGTAACTTAAAACCTGCTTTAATACCATCTTAAATAAAGCAATTAAACGTCTCTCCTAAAACCCTAAAATTGTAGAAGAGTCACCATATTTCAACACAAGAGTTACTTCATGAACATGTATGCCATAGATTGGTTTGTTTGTTGTGGCACATGAGCCTCTGCTAACAGTAAAACTAGGGCTTCTGATGCGCGTAGCATGTGGCACCAGATAAGCATTTGCGACAAAGAATTGATGAAGTCGTGGGCAGCAAAGGCCAAGGCAGCCCCAATGTCCTGGTCAAATAGTTTATGAAGTCACTAGCAGCCAAAGCCCAGGGTGCAAGATGCCTGTACTCTGATCATATCTATGCTCATTTAAAATCAAGATACCTACTATTCAATTACTAGGGTATAGGACAACAAGACCCAAACCTGGCTATGTTTGGACTCAACTCGTAGACATGCAGTTGACGCCCCTAATCTTAAAGAGATCCTTCATTATGAAATGGGGACAGATCCTCTACAGTAGGAGCACCGTCCGCCCTCTCACAGGGGGTGTGGGTCCCCTGCACCCCTGTGGGGGGGACGAACGGTGCTCCCTGTGTAGAGGATTTTCTCGCTTATGAAATTCTATAAGGAATCTTTAATGTAAATGTCCAACACACATTTTTCTTATAAATTAAATCCATTATTCTTCTGCCTATGAGATAATTTCATTATCAGTATGGTAATTGCCGAATAGGATTGGTTCAAATCCGGATTAGGGTTAAAAGGGAAAAATAAATAAAGAAACACTAACCCAGAAAAATCAGATGGATTACTGAAATCCTTTTGGCAAATATGAATTTGAAGGCGTGAAGCCAATGACAACAGGGCATAGGATAACCTTCAATTAAAAGTCTGGTTGGCATTCAAGTGGTGCCATTTCGCAATCACCTTTCTAGCACTTGCCCTAGGGTGTCTTTAAGTAGCCCAATTAACTTACCTAGGGCATCATTTAATTGTGACCCTACACCTTCCAATGCAAAGCGGATTTCCGGGGGTGATTTTTCTGTAGCGAGACTGAAGCACTCGGGCGCCATGGGACTACACGTGACCTGAAAAAGTGAACCACCACAAAAAAATGAACTGCTGTTGGTGTTTTTTCACTTTTTCAGGTCATGTGTCACATTCGCCCTGGTGCTTCAGTCTCGCTATAGAAAAAAAAAAGCTTCAGGAAATCCGCTTTGCTTTCCATGCCCCCAGTGAGTGCCGTCTCAAGAGGGAGGGCAAGGGTCAACTCCCCTTATTACCCGATAAGCATTCTGCTGTTATGCAATGTTGGTTGTCTCTCCTATCAATTGTGACGGGTCCTACTCTAAGAGGTTGTTGTCTGCCGGCACAATAAATAAATAAAAATAATATCTGACCACCAAATTTGCACCACATGCACGAGCAACTTTCACGGGCTTGTGGAGATTAGCTGCTATGGAGCCAAAATCTGCCACGAAGGCCCCCGAACATGTTGTTGATTTATAAGGAGGAGAAGAAGATACAAGAAAGCATGATCTGTTTCCTTTTGATAGGAGTGTTTGGTTTATGCAAATTGTGCTTTTGGATCTCCTAGAGTGATATATAGGACCCACAATCCGTTGCAATAAGTTCGTATCCAAAAAAATAATAATAATCCTTTGTAATAAGTTAAAACTACTTTGATATGTAACAAGAGTTTACAGCATGACATGTATACAAAATTTTTAAAATTCCCACTTAAATTATTTAACTTTTTTGTATATGTATCAGGTTTTAAGAACAGTTTCACATTAATGTACTTTATAACATATTGTAGAGAATCTGAAACCGATATATAGGATTTTGGGTTGCATGATAAGTGGGGTTGTTGATTGGAATCTTTTCTTTGGACTTTTGGTTGTTGAAATTGCAAAAAAATTTCACAAAAATGATCCCAAAAAAAAAAAAAAAAGCAAGAAATGTTTTGTGATGAAAAAATAAGTGTAGTGTTTATGGTGATTTAAAAGCTGACATGTGGTTTTGTGGGTTAAAAAAAGTGTTCAGTTAAAAAAGGGTGTCCAAAAAGAGATACCAAATTCAAAAGCACATCATGTGTCAATCAATAGCATGCCAACAGAGGTCTGGAGAATGATTGTCTGTGTTGACACTGACCTCTGTCAGCATGTCAGTGACTGACACGATGTGTTTTGAATTTGGTGTCTCTTTTTAGACACCTAGTTTTTCCCCTGAAACACTTTTTTGGACTTTTTTAACCCCCAACACCATGTGTCACCATAAACACTACAGGCACTTTGTCATTACAGAACATTTTCTTCCTTAAAAAAAGTTGTCTTTTGTTTTTTTCTTTTTTCGGTATAAGATTTTCTTCTTTTTTTCTTTTGCATCTATTAACGGTTGCCAAAATAAATAAACTATCACCAGCACTCTTCCAATGTCCTGGTTTGGGGCCACCAGGCCTGTAGATGAGTATGAAGACTCTATCACTCCGCTGTTTATTATGTTTATATGATAGGTACCAAATGGGTCCCCTTCAACTAACAATCAGCATGATCAGATGATTTTTAACCATATAATTTATGAAACTTTTAGAGTTTTAGGTTTTGTCCGGTTGCCATGAAAAGGTTTTCTCATGACAATTTTCTCGAAAAATCATTAAGCTGTCTAGTTGCCATGAAACGTTAATTGGTTTTCTCATTTTTTTTTCTTATTGATTCTTTTCGGACCTTAGAGAACAGTTTATGTAGAGGCTGTGGGCATCCTAAATTAATCCCTTGCCAATCAGAAGAGACCAATGCATCAATCCTCCCAAGACAAATAGAAATCCTAATGCATACTTTGAAAATTGCGCCTAACTTTTCGCTTAAAAGTTCAAACGGGAACTGAAAGTAAGCCATGACAGACGGATGACATCTCCACATCAAACCACCTCTGACCCAAACCACACCAAAGTAGGCAATAACGTAACAAATCAATTTAGATGGAGGTGGCCTCACAAATTTATATCTTGTAAACATCATCTAAGTCACTATTTATTCCAAATTTCAACCATCAATTTGTCAATTAGCTTTCACATGCACAATGTAGGGTTTGCTTATGTCAAGTAATCACACTTCTATATTAGCATGAAAATAATGTGTACACTAGAGGTAGACGTCACGGAATTTTATAGCGTGTGGGTTCAAATTGTTTCTAGTCTGAATGGAGAGATATCACGCTAATGCTTACAAACGCGTGACAATTTATAGAATATAATTTTATCAAAATATCATATTTTTCCAGCCATCATATGAAACTTCAATGAAATCGTCTACTACAATCTAAAGTGTGGTAAAATGTAACATTGTCTGCGATGCAACACATACCCAAAAGAGTAGGAATAATAAACATTTGAAGCAGAAATGGAGGCAATCCTTTTTGACTTATATCCTGCATATCAAAGCTTCGAAAATAATTATCGAGTATGATTCAATCCAAGCTGTGAAGACTATGACCTCCCCTTTTTTATTGCCCTTGGAGTGTCCAATATACTTTTGTGAAATGTAAAGAACTGATAAAGAAGTAAAGCAACATAAATATATAGGAGAATGATTGTTGTTTTGAGATAGACCTCTATTATTGTGCATTGATTGATACATGATGTGGTTTTGAATTTGATGTCTTTTATTGATCACCTACCTTTTCAACTGAACACTTTTTTGGACCGTTTTACCCCCCCCAAAACAACACATATCTATTTATAATTCACCATATACATTACAGAGGCATCTTTATCATAGAGCATTTGCTTTGAAATAATATATCATGTGAGTAGAAACAAGAATGACAAAGCTCACGAGCATGCCCAAAGAGGCCTTTCAGACACAGGCCCTGATCTTTGTTATTTCCGTTGGTTCTAGCGAAGGGAATCCTACGGCTTGCTGGTTTATGAAATTCAACTTATCAAAAAAGTAACAAATTTGGTGGGTGATTTTCACTTTTTTTTTTTTTTCTTTTTTTAAATCGCATCGCAGAGAATGCCAGACTCTAAGACGATTTCAATTTCCAATTCCGTGACATCTCTTCATTAAGACTGGAGATGATTTGAACTCGTGGCCTACATTGTGTTTGTTGTCACTTCATGGGCTCTCGTTGTGGGTGAAAAGGGTGACGCCATGGAATCCTATGGCGTGTATATGCTCCTTGTTGGCGCTCACTCTCCCATACGTTGTGTGTAGGGAACCACCACCTCCTATGATTCCTGCTATATGGGGCATTGAGGGGGGTGGGTACATGGAGTAGTTGGTCATTGTTACTGTGTGCATGTGTAGGTGTTTTCATCCAAGCCGAAAGCGTTTTCGTATTGGAATTGTTGATCATTATTTCTGTGCTCAAGAGGGGACACCACCACCCAAAATCGATCAAGTCTAAGGCCCACCACCACCACAACCAGTCTAAGCAGACATGGGTGATTGGCATTGGCCAGCTGAGGCTAAATGTGACAACCTTTTCATCAAGATTTGAGCGTTATATACAAAGTCAACTAACTTTTTTGAAATCCATTTGTGACTAAGTTCAGTTCTGAAAATATGTCACTTAAGTCACAGTAAAGGATCCTCTGCGGTTAAAAAAATCTGGCGGCAAGGGGTGGTGGTGCTCAGTGCACGACAAATGGCAATAAAATTCAAAAATCCCACTTAAAATTTAAAACTTTACACCACCTGGTGCCACTTATCGCTAGGGTTATTTAAGTGCAGAGGATCCCTTGCCCATAAGTCCTACATATTGAGCTGTGAGGGTGAGTGGGTGGACACCAGAATTAGAGGCATTCCCCATCATAATAGATGGTATGGCATAACATCATCTTCTTTCTTTCTTTTTTGGTTTTTTTTTTTTCCACCTTTTTATTGTGCATGGGCCCAACTGAACTTAGCTGAGTGCACAGAAGGTGATGGAAGAAAGAGACCCATCTTATTGCTTTATGTAAATGGGTCAGCCCACAGGCCATGTTCAGGCACGTGCTAATCCCAAGTCTAGCAAAATCTGAACCCATGCCCAATTTGTATATAAATTCGTTACACGTGTTAATTGAGGTGGTAAGACCAAAGGGTCCATGAGTGTGACCAGTAGTATGACCCATCAAGATCTGACACGTGGTGCGTATGGGTTTAAGTGCTCAGTTCAGAGAAAGTAAGAACCCAAAAAGAGGCACCAACATATCATATGCAACGTTACATCACAGAACATTCTTTTATGCCACCTCAAGCCCTCTTCACTTCACCTACAAAGTTTTGGTACGGGGAACCTCTGGCATGTCACCGACCGATACTTATTATCGTTCGTCGCTGTGAAAGATCAAAGGCGTTTTTTTATGTTTCAATATGCTTTGAAGTTTATGATGATAAGCGTTTCCTAACACATGGAGCAATATTTGGCCAAAACAAAATGTCAATCAGATAGAAGACCTTATCGATTTGTTTATTTTTTATTTTTAGTAACCAAAGACCTTATGGATTGAGCATTGTATAGTTCCTTGTCCATGTCAAATTCACTCCTCTATGAATTGCCTTCAAGAGTTATGCGGATCTTTTGTCTTGTTAAATACAATTTGTTGGATGATCCCTTTGATTCTTGGTGTTGTGACTTTGGTGTAACAACACATGTAGGATGATCCCTTTGACTCTTGGTGTTGTGACTTTGGTGTAACCACACATATATGTTTGTAATTTATTATAGGGTTTTAGGAGATTAGAGGATCATATTGAAGGGTAATTTTACATGCACCTAGGGAGTTCAACTTAAGTTACTATAGTGATGGATCGTATATATGTGTTGAACGGATAATCCTGGCATCTTTATGTATTGAATGCTTAGTGAAACATCTCTCAAGGCATTGACATACCTTCTTCCTTGATCCTAGATGCAAATCCTTCTGGCTTGCAATGCTTCATGGCATATGTTGAGGCATTTGGAAAGAGCGTAATTGTCATGACCCGGATTTATAGCCGTGATTTGGTACAAATCTGAATTCGTGACACTAAAAGACACACCTTGAACCCATATCTTATAGTGGGGAGATTCCATTTTTGGAGTGTAACCATGTTCTTTTTCTCATGTTTTCATATAAATTTTGTCTATTTTCATATTAATTCATTAAATCCTTTATGTCAATCACATTTCGCAACAGAATAATAAATACGTATCTTGACCATTCCATTTGAATTCACATGTAACCGAGGATTACTCAATCATTAACTATCCACATTACTAAGTGCAGTAGAAAATTTCTATCAATCTATAATCCCATAATGTAGTGAAAATAAGCATAATCACTATTAAAATAACCAAAGCATTCATATATCCAATATCAAATAGAGGCTCCCAATGAGCTACAATATACAATTAAATCCCAACCACAAGGGGGCACAACTCCAAATGAAAACATATATACACATTCCAAGTCTAGTGTCCAAACTATAACATGAAACAAAAATAATTTACGGGTCTAGATGCTCAATCTATCTCATCCTCTGCATCTCATACAGCTCATGTGGTACTTTGGCCTCCAAGTCTCAATCTGTAAGGTGGTATCAACTTAGATAAGTTTAATGGGTTCAACGAGAAAATATGCAGTTTATAAAACACAAAAAAGAGGCTAAAGCAAACATAGTGATAGATAAGATGAATTAAGATAGAGTAAGGAATCGAAATGCATGTGCAAATGCAATAAGTATGTTATACATATTTCCTTACTATGATTCAAAATGTGTTTATGATTCAAAGTAATCTTACAGGTTTCCAAATAGCACAAAAAAAAAAAAAAAAAACCATGCATATGTTATATGCTAACTTGCAAAAGGGTCTCTTCTAAATACCAAACTCAAAAGCAAATAACCTAAGTAAGGTCTCCGATAAATCCAAATCTGAAAGCAATTAACCTTTGTAGGGTCTTTGACAAATCCAAATTTGAATACAAATAAACACGTATAAGGTCTCCAACATATCTAAAAGTAGTATTGAGCCACTAAGGCCGTCTTTACCTATTGATTTAACTTGATGATTAGGTACCTGAAAGAGTCATAATGATCATGGGCATTACGATCATCTTCATTTATTGATGTAACCTAGTGATTCGGTGCCTAAATTTTATAAAAACCATGGACACTACGGTCATCTTCACCTATTGATGTGACCTAGTGATTGGGAACGTAAATATCGTAAAAATCAAATCTGAAACCAACATTGGACCATTAGGGTCATCTTCACTTGATGTGACCCGGTGATTGGGTACTTGAATGTTATAAAGACCAACCACAAAAGGGTCTCTAGGCCCAAGAAGATCAACTCACAAAAAGGGTCTCCGGGGTCACAAAGATTGTACAAAAGAAATCACTGAGCAACTAGTACCATTTTTCCTATTGATGTAATATGGTGATAAGGTACCTGAGGGTCGCAAGGACCAACCCATTTGGGGGTCTCTATGCCGAAAAAGGGAAATTCCCACATAAGGTTATCATAACAAATTCATGTATCCATAACCAATCTATCAAATTCATGCTTATGCAAAGTAATGTAATCTATTCTATAAGTATGCAATATAAAAGGTATCTATATGTCTAATCTCATAAAGAGTCTAAAATAAAAAATGTCAATCTCATGTATGAAACCAAAACCACAATATTAATGAGAATGCTTAGCTTAAAACTAAAGACATAGAAATCAGTAGGATGCAAATATTTTCTATGTTAAACACAATCAAAGATGAAACCAAGTAGTTCATACATTTCAAAATTCAGGTAGAAAGTCCAAATAAGATGCTCCATAAAAATACCAAAGTAAACGATGATAAAAGCAACATGCTCATATTATCAAAACTCTTAATGGATGCAAAGCATAATATAAAACATACAAATTTTAAGATTTTAATATGAGAATCAATAGAATTAGCACAAATCAACATGGATTAACATGAAGTAGAGTGAATCCACCAAAATGAGTAATAGGCTTATGTAAAAAATCCATAGGCAAGACTTGTAATTCATGAAGAATAAACCATATGACCATAAAACAAATGGGTATAGATCCTGAATTTAGGGTTTCAAAAGGGAAAATCAAATGAAAATCTAAGATACAACACAAGAAATCTTCTTTACCACCTAAAACATAAGAATCCAACTCCAGTTCTTCCCTTCATAGAGTAAAGATGACCAAATTTGCCCAATAAATGCACTAATATCATGCAACTAGAATCATTTTTCAAGAACTCATAAAGATAAGAGTACAAAGACATTCCAATCAAGCTTAAATAAAAATAAAAAAAACTAGGATCCTAAAATCAATTCTAGAGAGATCAAACCTCAAATATTCACAACCTAGAGTAGGAATCACATTTCTATGAACCTAGAGTGAAAATATGTGCATAAATTGTATTTCTGCTTACAAAAATAATCCCGTAGAGAATCAAACCTCAAATCTTCACAACATAGAGTATAAATCACATATCTAGGAATCTAAGAGTGGAAGTGTTTGAATAAATTCTATATCTATTCATCAAATGTTTCTATTACTTAGACCCAAGGGAATTTTCCTCTAATATCTCTTTTCCTTTTGAATTTTCTCTCTTCTCTGAGATTAAAAAAAAACATAATCAAGATCCATGAATCTAAATAGCTTTTTAATGAAAACTAGAGACTAAGCTAAAGCTAAAGTCCTTAAGCTTACATTACTCCTTGGAGAAGAAATGCTCTTCTCCTTTCCCAATCTTTCCTCGTCTCTCTTCTCTCTCTCTAAGATTTCCTCTAATGTTCTTAAGTCTAAGTTAGAAAAAAATGAGCTCTAACTTATCATAAATGAATCTCAATTCCAAGGAATGGCATTTCTATACTTTTTTTTTATCTTTATAACATATTCAAGAAACCGAAGTTTCATTCTCGAATGCTCAAAGTTCAAGGTTCAAGAACTCGAACTTCCCTTCTCGAGCGCTCAATGAAATGCATGTTCTGGATTTTCAAATTTCTTTTAACTCGAGCACTGGAGGTACTTTGAGTGCTTGAAGAATTATCTCAAGCGCTCGAACATTTCCTAGTTTGAGCTCTTAGTCCTTTTTTAGTCACTTTTGGTCTAGGCTTCTCTCATATGGTTCATAAACTCTCTCATTACCTCCTAAGCCATTAAATGTGAAATAATGGGTGATGATTTACCCACATCCCATGACATGCACCCAATATCTATATATTGTCACATAGGAATGTGTGGGGTGTTATAGTAATCGAAGAATTCTTTTAGGGCTTAGCAAGGTCCCTCCATGAGATCATCGACGCCAGCATCTTCGAAGTTGCTTCGTGGGCTATGGCATACCTAGAATTCAAGGGTCTTTCTATTAGGGATATTTGCAAGGATATCTTCTTTAGCATTTTCTATGAGGCTTATGCCAAAGGCTTGTTCTATTTGTTTATCGTGTATTCCTTTTTTTTTTGTCTTTTACTAAATCGTTATTCATCAAAGAAAAAAGAACACTTAGTTTATTGTGTTTATTTTCAAACTATTTAAATTTGGTTGATATGCATATGGCACATTAATCAATGGATAGTATTTCATTTATACCTCTAGTAATTCTATTATGTGTGCTACTTCTAGTAAATTTTCTTGAAAAAGAAAAGGCATATATATAAATATATAACTCTTCTTTGGCACTTGTGATTAATTCATATTAGTGTATGTAGGATTGACAGATTTGTAAATCCTGAACTTTTGAGTTCATTAAGAATAAAGAGCTTTTTAGTGTGTAAATTATGTTTACAAGAAAATATAACTAAATCATCTTTTTTTCATAGAAAGCAATAAGAGGTACAAAGTTGTTAGATTTGATTGTGTGTGTGTGTGTATGTGCATGCCTAGCTATGAATGTGAGATCAAGAAGTGGTTTTCAGTATTTCATCATTGATAATCTTTCAATGTAGAAATATGTTTACCTAATGCATTAAGAGAATAAAATTTGTAAAATGTTCATGGAGTTTAATGTTGAGGTGAAAATCATATAAGTATACGTATCAAGATGCTCTTATCTAATTGGAGATGAAAAAATTCTAGACGAATTCCCATATCACCTTAGACATAGTAAAATTTTACCATGATTGACTGACTAGAAACTCATAACTAAAAGATGTTAAGAGGCATAATCAAACAATGTTTGACATGGTGAGATCCATGATAATTTTTGTGATTCACTAATATCATTCTATGGTTATGTTCTAAGAAGGATTTCTACATTCTAAATAAGGTATCAACTAAATTTTCCCCGAGTACGCCTTATAACTTATAGATTGAACAAACCACAAAAGCAAAGTATGCAGTATTAGTAAGTATGGGGTTTACTTAAACATACAAAAAGAAAAATATTATTAAATCAGAACCTATATTAAGTTTTTATTTATTTATTTGTTATCGTAGAGGAATAAAGGGTCTCTTATTTTATAACCCTCAAGAGAAAAAAATTGTTACTGAGAAGGAATGTGATATTTCTAAAAAGGGGTTTTTCCTTAATCATTATCATTTTGGTAGAACTAGAATTCTTCATGATGATCTTTCTAATAAGCTAGCTACTTAGGTAATAGCACAAGATAATCTTCCCCTATTAGACTATCTAATATATGTCTCTCAAATATACTTTTATACTTTCTGACACATCTGGCTGAAATGTTCATTATGATTCTAGAGGAATCCAAAGTATACCTAATCACTTATGAAGAAGTAGTATCGAATATAGATTTGAGACACTGGCAATGGGATATAAAGGTTGAAATGGAATTTCATATATTTAAATGGAATCTTAATTCTAGTAGATTCACTTTAAAACATAAAACTCATTTACTCATAAGTAGGTCTATTGTTGATTTTGGGATTTTCAGAAATTAAAGTAGAAAAGAATACAAATTTCACAATTCACAAATTTTCTAATCTTCTTAAAGTTTCAATATTAACTAATTCATCCAAGCATAGAAGGTGTCGTTAGCATGTTTCTTGAAGATAGTCGAGGCCTCCCAATAACGTGCAAGGGATCATGGCCAAGCTAACTCTGGGATACAATCTAGCTCAGGTAAAACATTTACCTCTCTACAGATTTGTAATTTCCGGCATAGATTAATTTTACAGAAAATCCGGCAATATAACGGCGCTATCAAACAATTTTCTCAAATCAAATCACTCACAAATCAACGAGAATTCCCACAAGGAGAAAACCGGATCTTATAAGAATGTCACTCTTGTTAAATCAAGCAATCTCCTTCAAATAGAAGAGTGATTATAACAAGAGTCTTGAATCAAGACCTCAAGGTATTACTTCTCAAAGGAAGACAACCGAGATCAAGATCCATATTCACAATGAGAAAAGAGAAAGACAAATATTAAGAGTATGAAGATCGCAAGCAGATTCACATTCCTTCTTCTACATCTTCAGAGAGCATTCCCTGACTTTCCAATAGTCTCTTTCTTCTTCCTCTTTCTCTTAGAGAAAACCCTAAATAGCCACCAATGTTGCACATTCCATCTCTAAAATCTCTTTTTATCAAAACTATTTTCTCTTTGATTTATGTAGGTATTTATAGAAATATATTAGGTTTTGGAGGCAACCCTAATTAGGGTTTTACCCTTGACTGTAGATCTAGAGAAAGGAGATCATACGACTTAGATATAGTGAGGAAAGAGAGAAATGGAAGTGGGGTACGACAACCCTAGCCACTCCCACACGTCTCTCTAAGAGAGATAAGTGGGAGTTGGCTTGGTCGCCACATCCCTACAATCAAGGGATTTGATTCCCTTGATTTATTTTATTTTATTTTTTATAATATCACAACAATCCCCCACTTATTATAAAAATATTTTGAAAACAAGTATTAAGGGCTTTTAAGAGAAGTCGTTGCACATAAGTAAAGGTAGTGTCAACCTTGAACCTTTACATAGTGTAAACAATAGATTGTTGTCTTTTGAGACCCAGTGGACAAAGCTTTGAACCATTCTTTATTGATAAAAAACTATGTCACACACACAGTCCACACATCAAGATTTTACTCATTTATACAGATTAGCAGTTTAAGGTCATTGATATATCCTGGTTTACTAAGTGTTTTAGAGACAACTTGAATCTCATAAAAAGTGACCAGCTTTCATACTCAGATAGGTGATTTTATTTCACAAGCATATCAATGTCCCAACCCAAAATGGGTATATAGGACTCATTAAAAGAACTCAATTTCTCAACATTCATCATTTGTGAGAACACATTCGTAGGCTAAAAGCACATTCTTCTACAAGAACCACCTTCTATAAGAACATTATACACCATCTGCAAATAATCATTTTGCAGGCTTGTCATAGGAAGGGACAAATTTTATTAATATGAAAAATTGTGCTTACAACTGGTTTATCTGGTTTGTTATCCCATTGAACCTGATTAACATACAGTGTTGTCAGGTTGGTTTCCCATTGAACCTATGACAGTTAGGTTGGGTTTCTACCAAATACAACTTTTACAGGCTTATTAGTTACACTCCCCTCAACGTATAGGAGGTTAACTCCTTATTAAGGCCTTTAGATAATGGGTTTACAAAATTCTCTTTGGACTTCACATACTGTACAGCCACAATGCCGTCAGTTATAAGACCCCTCACATGATTGTGCTTCAAACATACGGTCCTGGCTTTCCTATTATAATTCTCACTTTCTGTTTTGAATATAGCAGCTTTATTATCACAGTAAATGGTTATTGCCGGCATAGGCTTATCCCATATTGGTACGTCTACCAATACATTTCTTAGCCATGTTGCTTTCTCTCTTACCGATGACAAGGCTACAAACTCTGACTCCATTAAGGAATGAGTCAAACACGTTTATCGTTTGGATTTCTAGGAGATAGCACCTCCAGCCAATGTATAAATCTAAGCAGTCACTGATTTGGACTTATCCAAATCTGAATTACAGGTAACATCATTGTGTCCCTCAACCACAGCAGGATACTTGCCATAACGTAGACCATAGTTCATGGTTCCTTTCAGATACCTCATAACTGAATTCAATACACTCTAGTGCATACTACATGGATTACTCGTGTATCTACTCAACATCCCTACTTCAAAGGCAATGTCCGGCCTAATGCAGTACATAGCACACATTAAGCAGTTGATAACTTGTGAGTACTTGTATTATGATACATGGTCTCCTTTATTTTTTGCCAACCTTAAGTTGTGATTCACTAGTTTAGGTGTCGGATCACATTCGAACATATTGAATCTTTTAAAAATCTTCTCAATATAGTTGGATTGTGAAATCATGATCCCATCATCATCTCAGATGATCTTGATTTCCAAAATAACTTTCGCAACCCCCAGGTCTTTCATGTTGAATACTAACGAGAGAAACCTCTTTTTGTCCTCGATACAAGATAAATCAGTTCCAAAGATAAGCATATCATCAACATGTAGATTGATTATCACACATGAATCTTCATTGGTCTTTGAATGAACACACATGTCTCCATTGTTATATTTGAATCCATTGTTAATGAGAATTTTTTGGAATTTGTCATGTCATTGCTTGGGTTCTTGTTTTAACCATCTAAGGATCTTATTGACTTGCATACTTTCTTTTCTTGTCTTGACATGACATAACCTTCTAGTTGATCCATGTAAATCTCTTCTTTCAGCTAGCCATTCAGGAAGACTATCTTTACATCCATCTGATATATAATAAGATTCTTGATTGAAGCCACAGCCATCAATAACCTGATAGTTGAGATCCTTGCTACTGGTGCATAGGTATCGAAGTAATCAAAATCTTTCTTCTCTTTGAACCCTTTAGCCACCAATCAAGCCTTATATTTTTCAAATGTTCCATTAGGTTTCATCTTTCTTTTCAATAACCACTTGCACCTAATTGATTTGCACCTTAAGGAAGATCCACTAATATCCAAGTATTGTTGGACATTATAGAATGCATTTCATCATTTATAGTCTCTTTCCAGAACATCGCATCATGTGATTTCATGGCTTCTTGGAAAGATAGTAGATCTCTTTCTGCCATGCAGACTACAAAGTCAAGACCAAAGTCCTTATTTTTTCTCTTTCTCTTGCTCTTTCGAGGTGTGGATTGTACATTCTCAATGGGTCTATCCCTCTTCCTTGTGATAGGTTCCTTAACCCCCACTATTTCCACGTTCTTCTTAAATGAAAATGTTTCCTCGAAGAATTTAGCATTAATGGGTTCTACAATGGTGTATGGAGCAGGAGTTTATAGATTCAAAAATCTATATGCTTTGTTTGTCATTGAATAACCAATAAGTGCACAATCAGTTCCTCTTGGACCTACCTTAGAGGTGTGCTCATTTGACAATTTTACTTAAGCAAAACAACCCTAGGTTCTGAAGTAGCTTATGTTATGCTTCCTTCCTTTCCATACTTGATATGGAGTAACGTCTAGCTTCTTCTGAGGAACTCGGTTCAGTATATGACAAGTAGCCATTAAGGCTTCTCCCCATAGATTTGGGCATGCTCCAGAACTTATCATCATCGTATTGACCATTTATGTCAAAGTGCGATTCTTTCTTTCAGCAACTCTGTTTTGTTGTGGTGTGTACGGTGTTGAGGTCTCTCTATAGATTCCATAATCTTCACAAAACTTGATGAATTCAGAATCTATGTATTCACCTCCTCTATCCGACTTCAGAACCTTAATCTTCAAATCAAGAAAATTCTCAACTTCTGCTTTGTAGGCCCTAAACTTTTCAAATGATTCATCTTTTGTCCTTAGCAAAAACACATAAGTGTATTTGAACGCATCATCGATGAACGTTATGAAATATCTTTTTCCTCCTCTTGATAGTGTATCTATCATTTCACAAATTTTAGTGTGTACAAGATCTAGCTCATTAAATGATCTTTACACACTTGAGAATGAACTGCGTGTGATCTTGCATTTGCTACATATGATGCCCTTGTCACATGTTGCATTATCTAGACTAGTAATCAATCACAGATTTGTCATGTGCTTGATTTTGTTATAATGAACATGTCCTAATCTACCATGCCAAAAATCACATGACTCTATCAAATAAGCAGAAGTAGAAGGCATTTCATTGATAACGTTAAGTTTAAACATTCCAGAGGTGGCAAATCTTTTGCCTACAAACACATCATACTTAGAGATTACAACTCTATTAGACTCAAATACCATCTTGAATCTATGTTTGCTCAGAAGTGATCTAGATACCAAATTCTTCTTGATGTCAGGGACATATAGGACTTCTTTGAGGGTAACAGTCTTCCTAGAGGTAAACCGTAGCTCCACTGTACATTTTCCAATCACCTTTGAGGATGAGGAGTTTCCCATGAACATATTCATTCCATCCCCCACTAGTTCGCAGAAGGCAAACAAATATTTGTTCCCGCAGATGTGTCTTGTGGCACCAATATCAAGCCACCAATCTACTTCATCTCCCACTGTGCTGGCTTTAGTGATTACAGCTATCATATCATCATCATGGACCCTTATCTTGTTCTTGTTCTTGAACTTGTGATTGTGATTGTCATCATCACCATTATTCTTACTGTGGCATACTCTAGCCACATGCCCTGGTTTTCCACAATTATAGCCATAGAATTTGTTGTATGGCTTTTCAACAGGTTTCTTCTTGCCTTTGACAGGCTTCTTGAATTCTTTCTTGTAAGGTAGGAAATGACCCTTAGGTTTAGCTTCCACCATATATGCCTTCTCAGTTGGTTCTCGCTTCTTATCTTTATTTATAGCCAGTTCTTCAACTCGCAGATAATGCATCAAGGTGTCAAGTTCCATATCATCTCTTTCATGCATTAACTTTGTCTTATAATCTTGTCAAGACAGAGGTAGTTTGGAAATCAGCATATTGACATGAAAAATGGGATCTAAATTCATCCCTGTAGTAGTTATTGTATCAGCAATTTTCTAGAACTCTTTGACCTATTCTAAAATAAATTTATTATCTGCCATCTTGAACTCTCCATAGTTTTGCACGTGGAATTTCTTGCTACATGTAGCTTCTCCTCTGTAGACAATAGTCACAGTTTCTCACAAATCCTTAGCATTTTTAGTCTTCTTTGTAAATTGATTGAAGAAACTGTCAGAAAGTATCTCAAGAATGAAATGGTGACACTTGTAATCAGTAGCCTTCCAGTCTATATCAGCTTTTAAGGTTACATCAATTTCTTGTTTCGTTGTCTTATACCCATTCAGGGATGATTGGTGGATCATCAGTCAACACGTAGTAGATATTGTGATGTCTCAAGTGTATTCCATCTTTTTTTCTCATCTTTCAAAGTTCTCTCCATTGAATCGGGTTGATTCAAAATAGTAAATCTCAAGTTAACCCATGGGAGTAGACATATCTTCAAATTGTTGAATTTTGGGATTGTCAGAAATTAAAGTAGGAGAGAACACAAATTTTACAATTTACAGATTTTATAATCTTCTTAAAGTTTCAATATTATTCAGTTCATCCAAGTATAAAAGGTGTCATTATCACATTTCTTGAAGAAAGTTGAGACCTCCTAATAACGTGCAAGGGATCATGGCCAAGCTAACTCCGGGATATAATCTAGTTTAGGTAGAACCCTTGTCTCTCTACGAATTTGCACTTTCCAACAGAGACGAAAGAAACCTTACTATTGTTCTTAAAGCCCAAAAGTCCAGGGATTAATTTTACAAAAAATCCGACAGCATAAAGGCGTTGTCAAATGGTTTTCTTAAATCAAATCACTCACAAATCAACGAGAGTTCCCACAAGGAGAAAATCGTATCTTATGAGAATATCACTCTTGTTATACCAAGCAATCTGAGGAGAGTGATTATAACAAGAGTCTTGAATCAAGACCTCAAGGTATTACTTCTTAAAGAAAAACAACCGAGATCAAGATCCATATTCACAATGAGAAGAGAGAAAGACAGAGATTAAGAGTATGAAGATCGCAAGGAGATTCGCATTCCTTCTTCTTCTTCTTCAGATAATATTCCCTAATTTTTTAATAGTCTCTTTTTATTCTTAAAGAAAACCCTAGACAACCACTAATGTTACACATTCCATCTCTAAAATCTTTTTTTATCAAAACTATTTTTTCTTTGATTTATGTAGGTATTTATAGAGATAGATTAGGTTTTGGAGGCAACCCTAATTAGGGTTTTACCCTTGACTATAGATCTAGAGAAAGGAGATCCTATGGCTAAAATATAGTGAGGAGGAAGAGAGATGGAAGCAGGGTGCAGCAACCCTAGCCACTCGCACACGTTTCTCTAAGAGAGGAAAGTGAGAGTTGGCTTGATCACCACATCCCTACAATCAAGGGATTTGATTCCCTTGATTTATTTTATTTTATTTTTTATAATATCTCAACATCTATAAGAGGATTGAGGGAATCAAAGGGAAAGTGAAAACCTACAAAACTACACTTGTATCAAAAGGTTAATCTTAGATTGAGGGTGATAAATATATTAAAATTCATTGGAATTCTACTAACAACAGTGGGGCATTATGATTATTACAAATAGTAGATGGTCTTAACAAAAAAAAAAAAAAACATACAACTAGTAGATGGATGTAAAGATCACTTTTTTAAATGGACTTTTAAATGTGGACATTAATGTATGCATTCTTGTGGCATGTGTGCATGAAACATAACCCTATTCACACCATGGGTCCAAACCGAATTAGGAACTTCCATTATTTATATTCCCTACAAGAGTCATTCTCCAATTCCGCTGAACTGAGAGTCTAAGAGATGTAAAAGATAATAATCCAAGTGACAAGAAATAATTCAAATTTGATTTGGAAGAAAACCAAAACAACCAAGTACAAATGAGCATTTTGCCTATCAAGGTAAGAACAAAAGCAAGATAATTAAGGAAAGATGCACTTGTAAGTAAAGAATTGTGTAAGAATTTAACTCACTAAAAATTTAGACACAACATCAACTTTCAGGTCTTGAAAGTATAAACCACCAAGATATCTTTACTAAGGAGCTAAAATCGATAGTTGTAGTAATAACCCACTAACGGATCTTCTCCTTATTAAGTTCACCTAGGTGGGATCTCTGAGTGATCAATGAAAGCCCATGACCTAGTTCAGTGGCCTCCATTGTGTCTACCCTCCTGATGAACATAGCTATATATTGTATAAGATTATATTGTAAAGGGATTGTTAGTGCTTTCATTGTGAAATTTGTCCCATGTGTGACATATATTCGCTTTTTGACTTTTGAGAGGTATCATTCGCTGCTTCTACTCTCTTCGTATAAAAAAAAAACTCTTCTCAATCACTCAATGGCTTGAGAAAGAGACGATATTCATTACGTCTAAGTTTTTTTTCTCTCTTGGAGATTACTTGTGACACTTACTTTCAGTGATTTCAAATGGATGGATGACCATTCTGAAGTTTCCATCCAACTTTATGTGTGCCATTTGTTTGATTTATTTGTCTTTCATGATGATTGTAATTCTTTCACTCATAAACATGTAGACCAGCTTGCTTGTTTGACATGATTTAAGGTTTTCGTCATTTCTTATCTACACCATTATGAGAGTTCATACAAAACAAGCTATGACGAAGCTCCCTACTTGTGAAGGGATTGTTCTCCATTCCCATACCAGGCCATGGTTAATTGGTTAGAGGGTAGAATTTTATAAGGAACATTATAATAACAGATTAATGGAGGCCCCATGTTGACTTTTCGCAGATTTTAATGTATTCTTTTTTTTTTTCAATTTAAGATATTTTCTTCTTCTTCTTTTTTTTTTTTTGGCTATTTCTTTTATTAACCATGACAATAATAATAATAATAATAATAATAATAATAATAATAATAATAAAAGATAAAACATGACTAATACTAGTTCTACCACAAGAAGGCCCATGATTATGAAAACATCAAATCGGGGATTTTAGAATGGGTAATGCAAAGAGGATTTTCTATATATATATATTAGTGGATGAGATAAAGAAGGGAACTTTTACAAATATATAAAAAGATGAGGGTGCCTTAGGAAAACTCTTTATTACTGTTGATAAGGAAAATTAGCAGTGGCTACTCCATCCCGTAGGTGATGGCGTCCTCCTAATTTTAAAATTGACTTGCAATTTTCCGGCAAGGATTTGGTGTACCCCTTAAAAAACGACTAAGTCTTCCCTGAATCAGGGGCGGACATGTCAAGTGATTTACACTTTTTCGGGGGTGCTTTTCACTTTTCGGTGCTGATGTGTCCTCTCCTGATTCAGGGAGGACCCTAGTCGTTTTTAAAGTGGAAGCACCAAATCCTAGGGGGCAGTTGTCTTGTTTTAAGTTTTATGGTGAATATACTAAAATGCCCTCAGTCCTTACAGCTGCAATTTGGGCCAAACTGACCCCAAGTCCATCTCATTTAACCCAAAGTTCTGGTGGGATGGGCCATGTTGGGCACAAGATTCAGGCCTGAAGTCTGGCCAAAGTTCAATCAGATGGCCTTAGCTCAGCCCAAAGGCTG